>OU898281.1:154602108-154661741 GCA_918026665.1 Diabrotica balteata | reverse complement strand
GAGACACCTAACATCTGGTGCTCCATAGCCATCTGAGTCACGTGAATCTTATTAAATACATTTTTTGTGAGTGTTAATATTTCCGCTCCATAGGTGATTACAGATAACCCACATTCGTCAAAAATTTTTCTTTTTAGGCATATGCGTAGGTTCGATTTAATTACATAGTTTAATTTACTACACACGAGAGCAACATCCACGAGGTCCACTGTGAAAATAGGCAATGTCATAATAGCTAACATATACAAACCTCCTGCTATTACCTGGCCTGTCCAAGTTCTTAATTTCTATGAACATCCAGCCATATACGTAGGGGATTTCAACAGCCACCATGAGATGTGGAAATACTCAGACACTGACAGAAATGGCACATCCCTTGTGGAGTGGGCAGAGGAACATGGTGCCCACCTTCTATTTGACGCCAAAGATAGAGGCACTTTCAGATCTGCGGCCTGGAGGAGAGAATATAACCCTGATCTCTGTTTTGTTACCATTGACAACAAAGGCCAACCGCTAGCAGCATCACGAAGGGTTATGTCTGACTTTCCACATAGTCAACATCGCCCCGTCCTAATCAAGATCGGTATCAGCATTCCGATTATAAGATCGTTCCCACGACCCAGATGGAACTTCAAGAAAGCTAACTGGTCTGCTTTCACCAGTAACCTTGACAAATGCCTAGGATGGATTCCACCAAAGAGCCAGAACTACGGGAGACTAACAGGAGCAATAATCACCTCAGCAAAAGCGACAATCCCTAGAGGATACCGCAAAGAATATATCCCTGGTTGGATAGAACAGAGCGAAAAACTGTATGAAGAATATTGCGAAGATGGAAAGCAGGAAATTGCAGACGAACTACTCCACAGCATTTATGCTGCCAGGCGTGAAAAATGGACACAGACAGTAGAAAACCTAGACTTCCAGAAGTCAAGTCGACAAGCTTGGTCCCTACTGCGGAAACTCGGAAGTAGCAACCCACCCGTTCGCCAAACCAACCTAGTAACTTCAGACCAAATAGCTACGCACATAGTGTCAAACTCTAGGGCACCTCAAAATCGTTTACATACAATTAAAGTTAAAAAAGACCTCAAAACCATAAAATCTAGTCTTGCACAGTCAACAGAATATTCCAACCCATTTACGCACGAAGAAATATCGCAAGCCCTAAATGAAATGAAAACAGGAAAAGCGCCGGGTTTCGACGCTATTCACGCTGAGTTTCTCAAACATAGCGGCAGATTCACTAGGCAATGGCTCGCAGAATTCTTTTCTGACATCCTTCAAACGGGAAACGTCCCCCACCAACTCAAAAATGCAAAAAATCGTCGCCATTTTAAAACCAGGGAAAAGTAATAATTCACCGAAAAACTACCGCCCCATCGCACTCTTAAGTATGGTGTACAAATTGTTCGAAAGACTGTTGTATAATAGAATCAGCAAAACCATATTCCAACACTTACCAGTGGAACAGGCAGGATTTCGGCCAAACCGCAACTGCACAGACCAGGTACTCGCCCTGACCAATTATGTGGAATCAAACTTTCAAAAGCAATCAAAAACAACCGCTGTCTTCATCGATCTATCTGCTGCTTATGACACTGTGTGGCGACAAGGGGCAATATATAAATTAATGCGAATAATCCCATGCAGAAAGACTACTGAGGTTATTAACGCCATGCTATCCAACAGATGCTTTAAAGTTATATTGGGAGACAAGACTAGTGCCCAAAGAAAACTGAATAATGGACTTCCACAAGGATCCGTGCTGGCCCCCTTGCTTTTCAGCCTCTATATAGCAGACATGCCAGAAACCACATCAAAAAAGTTTGGATACGCAGACGACTGGACGCTTGCCGCAAGTCATAAAGAATTCGAGGTCACTGAACGCATTCTAACAAACGATTTAAATGCCATAGGGAATTATTTCCGAAAATGGAGATTGCAACCCAATCCAACTAAGACAGAAGTGTCCTGCTTTCATTTATATAACAAGATGGCCAACTATCAACCTCAAATCAAGTTTGGGGATATACTCCTTAAATATAATAAACACCCAAAATACTTAGGTGTTACACTTGACAGAACGCTGAACTTTAAAGAGCATCTTACTAAGACTGCTGCAAAACTCCGAACTCGTAACAACATCCTGCAAAAGCTCTGCGGCACTACATGGGGCTCCTCAGTACCCACACTTAGATCGACAGCATTAGGACTGGTATACCCCGTAGCGGAATACTGTGCACCAGTATGGATAAACAGTCCACATACTCACCGTGTTGATGTCCAACTCAACCAAGCCATGCGAACTATATCGGGCACAATCAAAGCCACGCCCACTTACTGGTTACAAGCTTTGAGTCATATAGCTCCACCACCCATCCGCAGGGAACATGCCCTTGTCAGAGAATTTATAAAAATCAATACTGATCCTGAGCTAAAAACAGCAAAAAGGCTAGTAGATCAAAACTTTAATGTAACTGAACGGTGGAGAGAACAATAAGAGAATAACGCTGCACCAGCTAACTGGAACATGCCATGTATTACAAGCAAACCTAAGGGCTTCAACCAACCGAGACGAATTTGGACCACACTCAATAGAATAAGGACGAAATGTGGCAGATGTTCCGACTCACTTTTTAGATGGGGAAAAATACAATCACCAAATTGCGACTGCGGCGCCAAAAGGCAAAACAGTAAAACACATGGTAGAGGAATGCCCGATTAGATCCTATAACGGCAACCCTTCAGATTTCCTGGCTGCTGCAAAAGAGTCAATCGAGTATATTTATAATCTAGATGTTTGTTTGTAGAATAATATTTTTTTATATTTACTGTTGTTTGTAATTTATATCATTTATATATTTATATGAACCTGTGATGTAGCCATACGCTAAATAAATAATTTACTAAACGCTGTCTTGGCTAATCCTATGCGACGTGGGTGCTCAGATGACTGGTTATCTCTGACCAACCTAATATTATACGATGTAGTCTGCATAATATCCCTTTTATCAACAGCAATATTTCGATATAGCACAAGATTGGTCATTATTTGCGTGTTGTTTACATTAATCTTTAGTCCGACGTAAAATAAACGTGATATTATTTTTTTCACAATATTATTGCACCATCCATACGATTGGCTATAAGGAGGATGTCATCTGCAAATTTCAAATGACTGAGCTTCTGATCTTATAAAAGAACCAATTGTACCCTAAGTTCTCAAATATCTGTCATTTTTGCAGATTTATTACTGAGATTATAAGAATACAGTTCAATAAAGAGACTTGTAATGTCTACAATGGTGTGCAAAATCTCTTAAATAAAAAAAAAACAACTTCAAACCTTTAATGCGATTTTTATGTGTCGTACTCCCCAATTCATAAATTTTTACCTTACCAATGAAATGTAGCACTTCTTTATAAAACATTTAAGACTTTTAAGATTGGCTGCTTAGTCTTTTTTTTCCATGTTGGTGTCGCGGTTTTATATATATTCGAAATTTCCTTCCAAACTAGCATCGTCATCGTCAGATTTAACGTCAGGTTCAGAATTAGAGATAAATTCCGTATAAAGCTTTCCAAGATATGCTTTAAAACTCATATTTAAAAAATAAGTTTATATCAATAAAATATACAGAAAACTCAGTAGATCACTTTCAATTATAAATTATATAAATATGTTTTATTTACCCCAGATTTAAACTATTTTAAAATTGAATTTTACATGAAGATTTGTGACCACTTTTTATAAAGTGCGTGTACGTTTCGCAATTCAATATAGCAGCAGAACTAATTGCACTAGGCAACTCTCACAACTGTACTGAATAGAGTATCCCCTTGCTTAAAGCTACTCCATGACCGAAATCTTAATTGTTCGTCAGAAATCGACAAATAATTAGACAAGTGGACTTATAGTTATAACTCTGAAAGGTTAAATAGATGTGTCTTTTTTAAAGATCCTTGATCTCTTTGTAAATATCTACAAAGTAGTTTTCTTTTGCCTGCTTCTGCTTTATTCTCACATTTTGTCCGTTGTTTCCATAACAATAAATAAGTATCTCGTCATTCATCATGATCATCATAAAACGGGGGTCCTTCAGCGATCGCCGCTTCCCGCATTTTAGCCTCCATCTGTTACTATCTCTCCAATCTCCCTCTTCTAAACCTCTAGATTGCAAAGTTTTTGTAATTTCTCTTCTCTAGTAATTTCTTGGTGTTTCCCTTTTTCTTCTTTCTGGCGGAACATACATTAAGGCTTTCTTTGACCACCGCTCCTCCTCCATTTTCATCATGTGACCATACCGTTGTAAATGCCTTCCTTGTATTTTATCTGAAAGAGTATCTCTAATTTCTCTACGGTTTTGTATTTCCTCATTCCTGATTCTTTCCATTCTCGATACTCGGCATGACCTTCTAAGATAATCCATTTCCACAACGTCTACTTTATCTCGTTCATGCTTTGTCATCATCCAACATTCGGCACCATATGTGGTTATTGGTTCTACAATTGCTCTGTATACACGAAGTTTGGTATGCATCTTTATTTTATTAGACCACAGTAATGAATTCAGTATTCGGATGCATTTTTTCACTTGGGTTATTCGGTTTTGTACATCTATTCTAACTCTGCCATCTGTTGATATGAAGCTTCCTAGATATTTATACTGGTTGCAACCTTTTATGACTGCGTTTTCAAGCCTCAGATCTGTGGTATTTCCTCCATTTTTTAAATATTCTGTTTTGCTTATGTTTACAGTAAGCCCCCATTTGGCATATTTCTCAAATAATTTTCGATTCATATAATTTATATCTTTCTCATCGGTTGCAACCACCACCTGATCATCTGCAAACAACAATGTATACAGAGTTTCTTGTCCCACTTCGATGCCCATAAATCTACATTTATTTCTCCAATTCTTTAATGCTTCTTGGACGCATATTTCAAAAAGTGTCGGTGACAAACAGCATCCTTGCTTTAAGCCTTTAGTGACTTTAAATTCATTTGAATTTCTGGTTCCAATTTTTACACAACTAACTGCATTTTCGTACAATTTATATATAGCTCAGATATGCATCGAATTCAATCCGGACCTTTCGAGGACCTCAAACATTTTCTTTAACGGAACACTATCATATGCTTTCTCAAGGTCTATAAATACCAAATGGGTCTTTGTACTTCTTTCGAAACGCTTTTCAATTATTTGTCGTAGGATAAATATATTATCAAGGCAGGATCTCCCGGTACGAAAGCCGCTTTGTTCTTCAATATCTTGTATCTGTCTTTCAACCCTCTTCTTTAATATTCTGCCGTACAACCGGCCCACAGAGCTCGTCACACTAATACCTCTTTAATTGGAACAGTCTCTTATATTTCCTAGCTTATATATGGAGCTTATATAAGATTTATTCCAATCTTAAGGAATTTCCTGATCTCCACACATGGTCTCGTCATTCATCTTTTTTGTTATTTCTTGCAAAAGTCTTTAGAATTTCTTACATTACAAGGTTCCAGTAGACAATGTTTTAGTCTACCTTAGTGCTTATCAATATTATTGGTGTCTACTTTCAGGTGTTTGCTTCATTAAGCTTGCTTGTGTCTATTATAGGCATTCTTTGGTATCCTTTGTGATGGATAATCAATAATTGAATTGTGATGCAAGGTTTTATCAAATAGTTACCTGGCATTTCGTTTGAAACGTTACATTTTTTACTCGTTGATAAAGGTACAGCTCGCCCTCGATGGTCCGACAGGTTCGGGACCGACGTAATGTCGGATTACCAAAAATGTCGGATTATGGAAAATGGCTATTCTGTAATGAATATGATTGCCACAAAGATATAACCGTCATTTTAAACAACGTATTTTTCATCGTTAAATTCAAGGGACATATTAAAAACACAGAATAAAGTGAACAACATTTTAATTTATGTACATAGACTTAAAACTACATACAAAAAAGAGCACAATATGTATTTACTTGTTGAAAAAAGTCCGTGATTGCCTTCTGTTTCTTTTTTTGAAAACAGTCCACCATTGCTGCCTCTTGCAAACCTTTTAACACTAAAATCTTGTTCATGTCCACATCTCTCTCTTGGCACCAACGTAACAAAGTGTTAGCTGCCGATACAGCTTCATCACAGCTGACGGTGGTTTTTTCTGTCGCTGCGTCCTCGATCACGTTGTCATCAACTGCTGTCACTTCTTGAATTATATCTGCGTCTGTCGTGTCAGCATCAAGGTTATCTTCTATGTTCTAAGCTCTTCAACCGATGCGGGGCAAGTTGCACTTCATTACAAAGTTCCAATGTAGCCTCTAAAACGGGTTCTGAATCGCTGTTGGATGTAGGATTATACGTTGTAAGACATGGGTTGTTAGGCCATACATTTCACCACGATTTTATCAGTGTTATGCTTTTTACTTGCTGCCAAGCATACGCAGCATTCAAAATGGCGTCTTTAATGTTAAAAGCTTTCAAAATCGCTTGAATATCAGCATCAGGTTGACTGACAACATCCATAAGAATGCGTTTCTTATAGTGAGCTTTGAGGGTTTTTATCACGTTTTGATCCATGGGCTGAATTAAAGCTGTCGTATTTTTCGGTAGGTACATAACTTCAATGTAGCCATCAGCAGTTTTAATTTTCAATTCATCAGCATCAGGATGTCCTGGTGCATTATCCAGTAAAAGTAGGGCTTTCATAGGTAACTTGTTCTTCTTTAGTTCAGCCTTAACTCGTGGAACGAAGCTGTTGGTGCACCAGCCACGAAAAATTTCTTTTGTCACCCATGCGCGACTTTGTGACTTGTAAGTTACTGGCAGAGATTCAACCTTTACATTTTTGAATGCTCGAGGGTTTTTTGATTTTCCTACAACAAGCAGTTTTAATGCATGAGTGCCTGATGCATTCGCAAACACCATAAGCGTGAGTCGTTTGTTTTGCAATTTCCTTCCTGAAACTTTTTTTTCCTCGCCACTTACAAATGTTTCTGCCGGGAGCTGTCGCCAATTCAACCCGGTATCATCTGCGTTGTACAGTTGCTCAGGAACTAAACCAAGCTTAGTAATTTTGTTGTCTAACATTTCAATGAAGGCATCAATCTCAGACCTGTCAGCAGACACCTTTTCACCACATATCTTCATAAATCGAATGCCATGGCGTTTTTTAAAGTTCTCGAACCATCCATGACTAGCACGAAAGTCATTTTTCCTCGTTATTTCTGTGTAGAAACATTGAGCCTTTTGTTTAAGTATGTCTCCGGATATAGCGATATTCCGTGTGCGTTGTTGTTTAAACCAAATAAACAGTGCTTCTTCCACCTCAGGAAACTCGCTTGTTCTGAGGGTTTTTCTGTTTAAAGGGTTGTCTTCAACAGACTTCATGAACCCTTCAATTTTTCCTTTATTCTTCATAATATCATAAATCGAAGGCCGTCCAATTTCATAAAATTTCGCTACTGCAGTCGGCGTTTCACCGCTATCTATACGTTCAATAATTTCCCACTTCTCGGATATTGTTAATGTTTTGTGTTTCCGTTTAACACCACTCGTGCTTGCCATTTTGCCATTTGTACGCGAACACTTGAACTAACTGCGCAGGGAAAATGAAATGCACGTGCACGTCCGCTACGAAAGTCAACTGAACACTGAACACGGAACTTGTCTCCCGTAGCGGCGCACGTCGGATTACCGAGTACGTCGGATTTCAAAGTGTCGGACTAGTGAGGGAGGGCTGTACTAAAAAGAGTGCATTGTTGGCCTTAAAATAAATTGTTAATATAAACATTTACCACGCCTGCGAAAAATACAAAGCTTTAGTTACTGAGTTGCCAGATAACTGGCCGGATCAAGTCGCAGAAATAACTTATTTGTCTGGAATAGTCACCCATTATTCAGATTGCATTGAGCCTAATGTAGTAAATAATAACCTACAGCACATTATTTATATTCTGGTTAAAATTTAAGGTGTTTAAATTCTGCAAAAGTGTATTACAAAATTAATTATGTCCGTCACATACATATTTCATCATTCAAAGCGAAGGGTTTACTTACTCCCTTTAAACCTATGGCAGATTTTTGATCCCATTAATCATTTTTTGTGTAAACTTATTGAAAAACGCCAGAAAAACTCATGAATAATATTTCCTAAGAGATTTGCCATCGCCGTTATCCCTGAAAGGAAGCTAATGCTCCTTTTGAAAACAAACTACGGAAGTATAAATGAAAAGAGCGTTTTCTTTTGTAATTTTAAAACATCACATTAGCTTTCCATAAAAATAAAAAGGTTTTACCCGACTTGCAGGCTTTTAAGTAATGGACATAGACAGTGTTTTATTAACACGATTTTTATGGGAACTTTTCGCGTTAAAGCGATTAAAACATTTGCTGGGAGACATTTTCCTCCATATAAGAGAGTCACAAAATTCTTCGCTAAACTTTTAACCTAGTAAAGATATTTAATTTAAATATACAGTAACTACAAAAATTATTTATAAAATAAAAATCTAAACTACATTATTTTTAGTTTCTGGTTGTATACAAGGTTATTAGTATTTAGGTAAAAAGAAATAAGAATAAGACTAACAATTAATTTATTATACCACCAACAACCGGTTTCGTATGTAAAATCTAAAAAAGCTATGTTTTGTAGGTTTTTCTACCTAACTAGAGAAGACTATAGGCTGAATACCACCTACCATCAGAAATAACAAAAGATTCGAAAGAGCCGTAATAAGCACGGCCAAATAGCATAAACCATGAGGCCATCGAACATAATACATTCCTGGCTTTCACTTATTTACATTTATTAAGCAGAGTTCTAGAAAAAACTTAAAACTCCAGCTGCATTCATAGACCTAACAGCGACCTACGATACAGCCTGGAGAAAAGGCATAATATACAAGCTTCTCCGTACAATCTAATGTAAATCCACCACTCGACTAAACAACAGCATGCTTGCCGACCGAACGATTTAAGTAATCATGTAAACAGACATTGACAGCCCAAGAAAACTAAAGAATGGACTGCCTTAGGGATATGTCTTAGCTCCTCTCCTCTTTAGCCTGTACATTGCTGATGCTTAATAAACAAGATCAAGGAAGTTTGGTTACTTCGATGTCTGGGTCCTTGCAACAAGGTGTAAGTCATTTGAAGAGACAAAAGAAATCCTCACGGTGGACTTCCACATGATGGAAAAGTATTTCTGTAAATGGAGGCTCTAACCCAACGTTACCAAAACAGAGGTTTCCAGTTTCCACTCAAATAACAAGCTTGCAGGAAGAACACTCAACATCCAATTTAAAAACACCACACTCGTCTACAATAAAACACCACAGTACCTTAGGGTGACTCTTGACAGAATTTTACCTTTCAGGGAACATCTGTCAAATTAGCGGAAAAAACATAAACCCACAAAACATCATTCAGAAGCTGTGCGACACAACAAGGAGAGCATCGGCTTCCACCTTGCGATCATCTGCCCTGAGCCTTATATTCTTAATTGTTTTCAGCCTGGATTAATAGCTCTCATCTACACAAAGTAGATGCCCAATTGAACAATTTACGTGACTGAATAGTTCAATTGAACTGCATCCAAACCATTTACGGAGATTGCGTAGCCACGGGATTTTACGCCTTCCTACGCTTCTTTTGCCTTTGATTTTACCTTTTCTTACAAGTGTCAAGCACTTGTGAATGGTCTATTAACAGGGTTAGGAGTACAAAGTGTAATGAAGGTTATCACGGGCATGAACGGCAACTGCATTGAAAGATAGTTTGAATCTGTTCTTTCACGATTTTACGAGTCAAGCCCAATTCGGTATAGTGATTAATAACGGTTCTTATCAAAGCCAATTAGTAAAACATTTGCAAACTCTTGCCACCAGAAAAGCAGACATAGCAGAGTTGATTAGGATAAAAACAAATTCCATTGTCTAGGGACATGTTTAAGGCTGAGCTTATAAGTATCATTAAACAGTATGAAGATCTTTTTTACGACCGGCAATATTCGATACCCTTTTAGTGACAATAGAACAATAAAAAATGCAGGTGTATACAATGGTTCTACAATACATAGGAAAGGAACAAATTAATATAATAGTTCGTGATTTAAATGCAAAGATAGAAAAAGGCCGAGTAGAAAATATAATAGGTGATTATGGTTTAGGGATAAGCAATGCTAGAGGCGACAGATTGGCTCAATTTTGTCAAGAAAAACAAATCTGGCAATTATAAACACATGGTTTCGATTATAACCACGTAGGTAGTTTGCCTGGAAGTCACCACAGGATAACGAACAAAATTGCATTATAAATCAAATCGACTTTATTCTAACCAATCTAAGATTTAGAAATTCCATTGTAAGCGTCAATACTTTTTCTGGGGTAGATTTTTCCTCAGACAAGAAATAAAAAAATTAACTCATAAATATCATAAATAAAAAACACTGAGAACGTGAACATTATATGGAGCAAAATCAAAGATTCTGTTATAAAAACACACAAAGCCGAAGGCCTTGGATAACT
Source organism: Diabrotica balteata (assembly GCA_918026665.1). Taxonomy (NCBI): domain Eukaryota; kingdom Metazoa; phylum Arthropoda; class Insecta; order Coleoptera; family Chrysomelidae; genus Diabrotica; species Diabrotica balteata. The sequence goes on along the minus strand of OU898281.1, from coordinate 154,651,213 downwards.
CAAGAAATACTGGAAATCATGGATCATAGAAGAAAATATAGAAACAAAAATCCAAATAAGTACAATGAAAAACATAAATTATTAAGGAACAAAATAAAAGAGGCTTAGAAAAAGTGAATGATGAAAACATGCATGAGTAATAAACAGTTGGGCTTTCATAACGGAACAGTGGAAATTCTGTATAGTTTCACAACTCCTGCTTAAAAATGTGGTGATTAACAAACAGATCTTTTCGTTGCGTTTGTATACTATAAAAAAGCTTTCGAGAAAGCTAAACCTAACATTCTCATGAAAGGTCTAAATGGAAAAGAATTAGACAAAAATGACATTAACAAAGTAAGAAATCTCTATTGAAACCAACAAACTGTGGTAGCATTAGATGGAAATAGCACGGATGTGCAACAGATAAGTAAAGGAGTAAGACAAAGCTGTGTAGTTTTGCCATTACTATTTAATATATATTCCGAAGAGTTATTTACACAAGCACTCAAAAACTGTACAGGGATCAAGATAAATGGTGAAAATGTAAATATTCGATATGCTGACGATACAGTCATTATCGCTGAAAGTGAGACAGACCTGCACTTTATTCTCCTTATGGTGTCGAAGCCTTAACTATTAATGTTGACTTAATGAGCAAACTAAGAGCTTTTGAGATGTGGCTTTTTGGGAGAGTTTTGAAGATACCATGGACCGATTATGCTACAAACAAAATGGTGTTGCACAGAATGGGAAGAGACACAGAACTTCAGAAAACCATTAAAAGGAGAAAGACACCTTATTTGGGACACATACTAAGAAGTGATAAGTACGAGTTGTTACAGTTAATTATAAAGGGTAAAATCAAAGGAAAAAGGGGTCCTTGTAGACGACAAATATCCTGGGTGAAAAACATTGGCGACTGGACCGGGTTATAATACAGAAACTCTTAAGAAAAGAAGAAGATAGAGACTAATTTGTAATGGTTATAGCCAACGGCCATTAGTGAAGATGGCACTAGAAGAAGAAGAATAGAATGGTTGAGTCCAAATTGCTTTGTAGACCGCAAAAGGAGGTCTAACCTAGTTTTAAAAACGCCTTGTATTGGTGCCTTATATATTACGTAAATAATATTTCTTAGAATATATAAAAGTATCTTGAAATTTTTTAGTATAAAGTAAATCTACTAGAAAACCTTATGTATTAGAGACTTGTAGGACTCTGTTTATTTTTTAAGAACTGTGTCGCTGTGTATCACTCCTTTGAAATAAACATTCAAAGCATTTCAAATAGTTCTTTTTTCATAAAAACGTTTACAACATTTCAAAATAATTATTCTTCTTCTTCAGATGCAAATCCACTAATGGATGTTAGCGATCACATTTTCCATTAATTCTCTATTTCTTGCAATATGTATGAGAGATTGTATGTCGTTAATCCTGTCCATTGCCTTTTGTTTCGGAGCCAGGGTATTTTCTTGCGTCCCATTCCTCTCTTGCCTTCAATTTTACCCTCGATTATAAGTTGGAGGAACTGGTATTTTTCATTTCGCTATGATGTGACCTAGATACGCCGTTTTCCTTTTCTTGATGGCTTCGAAAAGTTGGCGTTCTTGGTTTATTCTTTTAAGGACATCTATATTTGTGATTTTCGCTGTCCATGGTATTTTTAGGATACGGCGATAGAGCCACATTTCGAAAACTTCTAATCTGTTTATATCCCTCGTTTTGAGTGTCCAGCCCTCTACGCCATATAGCAGCACTGACCATACGTAGCACTTAGTAAACCTTAGTCTCAGTTGAAGATGGAACTCTGAACAAGTCAGTACCTTCTTGAATTTGACGAAAGCTTGTCGAGCTTGCTCAATGTGACATTTTACTTCTTCCATGCCAGTCTTAAAAGCCACGATCCCAGTTAAATTACTCATCTTTCAATGGACTTAGTATTCAGTGTTATGGTGGAGTTTTCAAGTGCATCAAGTTTCTGGAGATGATCATAAATTTGGTTTTTTTGGTATTAATCTCTAATCCCATTGGCTTACTGTATTCTCCGATTATAGTGACAAGTTGTTGAAGATCGACTATGTTGTCACAAATTAAGACACCATCATCAGCATATCGTATGTTGTTAATCAATACTCCATTCACTTTGATTCCCATCTTTGCATCCTCCAAAGACTCTTGAAATATGGCTTCCGAATAAATGTTAAATAAAAGAGGGGAAAGCACACATCCCTGTCGAACGCCCCTTCTTATATGTATGGGTGTGGATATAGAATCGAAATAATTAGTGGAACTTATGTATTACAATTACTGGTCAACAATGAAAAACATAGTCCATTTGTTTTATTCTTTTTATTTCGTTAATTATCCTTATTCTATTTAAAAAAAGTTTTGTGACATAAGTGTTGTATAAAAAAGCACTTTAATAAAATTATAACAATTATAAAAGTTAAAGACCCACATTATCACTGTAGCTATATAAAATCATATTAGATTCGAAAGCTAACAGAGCTTATTGTTACTTAAGTTCCTAATAATCTTGCAAGGGTTTATTACCATTCCGAACATATCCAGTAACTACCAATTAGTAATTACTTCGTTAGATAAAACTTTATATGGATTCGCATTAAAAGCTTCACTGAGCAGAAAACTTTATCGGAGCGAGTGTATCGAGACAAAAAACTTCAAAAGAGTTTCCATTTAAAAAAGTTTTGTTTTTCTTTGCTTTTATTTTCCGCTAAATTAGATTGTACTTTAAAAATTTCGTAGTTTTAAAGTTTGTGGCGAGTTTGTAGGTTTTTAAGAAAATGTCAGAAATTGTTAAATTAATAGAACTTTTTTCGTTCGTATATTATAAAAAACGAAAGAGCTAATGAAATTAAAAAAAAAATTATCTAAGTTGATCCTTTAAGTTCATTATCATTATTATCCTGATATATATTATTATTATTATCCTGGTATTATTTGGTACCACACATTTTCGCCAAAGTAAATGAATAGTATAGTAGTATATAACCAATTTCGCTGCTAAAATACCGAGAATCAATCTGAGAAAACTAAAAGAAACCGATATAAACAAACAAATCAAAGAACAAGTGCACGAAGAAGTTTGGGAAGTAGAAAGGCAAAGGCATTGACAGCAACAGATAAATGGAGGAAAGTAGAGGGGACCTTGAGAAATATAACAAAATAAAAACTTTAAGAAGACATATCATCTAAAAATAAACAATGAATCACACAAGAGATAAAAGAACTGATGACGGGAAGAATGGCACACAATAATACAAACGAACAACAATAATACCCATATCAGAAAGCCATAATACAAATTACTTTTTAATATGTATTTACAAGAATTGCTTAAAGAGGAATTAGAAGGCATATTTATTAACGAAGCACTTCTAAATAATCTTAGATACGCAATACTCCTTGTGGACAGCTAATAAGGACTACAGATCTTGGTTAATTGCATTACCCAATACTGCGAAAGGTATGGAATGGCACTGAATACAAATTAAATAAAAATCATGGTGGTAAGCAAGAACAAGATTCAGGAAGACAGTGTTTATGCTAAAGAAAACTTTTAGGCAGGGTGCACAGATATCAGTGCTTAGGTTGCGAACTAAATGAAGAATGGGATAGTAGTACAGGAATAAAAAGGGCGTATTTAGATAGCTAGAAATGCTTTTAAGAAGATGAAATTAATATTATGCAATGGAAAACTCAAAATTATAATTAAAACTAGAGTATTGAGATGCTACGTGTTCTCTGTCCTATTGTACAGAGTTGAGGCCTGGACAATTACAGAGGCGATAGAGAAAAGACTCTTTAACTTTGAAATGTGGTGTTATCAAAGAATGTAGAAAATATCTTAGACACAATATATAACAAACAAAAAACGCTACGAAGAATAAAAAAAGAAAAAGAAATACTCAACACTATAAAGAGAAAGAAAAATGAGCCGATTTGGTGACATACTAAGAAACGAGAAATTCGAATTTCTCGCAAAACAGAACCGAAGAGAAGACGCACCTCTTGATTAAAGGACCTGAGACAATGGAGTGGGAAAACTTCAATAGAACTTTTCGGAACGGCTGCAGATAGAAACAAATTGGCCATGATTATCGCTAATGCCTTAAAAATGGGGCACATTAAGAAGAAGTAGTATATAGATGTTGGGTTAGTTATTTTTGTACATTTTCGTCGTATATTATGAACCAATTTATTTACGCTCAACAAATATTATCTGCAATACCCCAACATGAATCTTCTTTTCGAATTTCCGAAAATTCAAGATTGAAAGAAGGGCCTTACAACTGAACAGTTAGCCAAAATATTACATGAAATAACTAATGTTCAAGCTGAACATTTCAAAATTGAAGGGGACTCAGATGCTGAGGATCTAGTAGAACCTGACACAACATCATAAAGATCTTTAACAGAAGTTCGTCTGTTAAAAGATCATACATATGTATTGTAATACATATGTCTACTTTATCTGGAAGTGTTACAGCCAAAATAGACGTAGTAAAGAACTACAAGCATCTACGTAGAAAACGTAAAAGTTCTACAATTTACGACTGTTTGGAATATATTTAGAGGATTCAGATAATTCTGTAACAGACAGAGATTACCATCCCGAAAAACCCTCTTAAAACAAAAATATGAATGATTCATCATCAAGTGAAGATGAGGCAGCTTTTAATGTTACCAATGATTTTAAGGGCTGGTTTGCTTATCATGTTTTAAAAAAGCTCTACAAGTTCAGGTAAGAGGCTCACCAGAGCATTAATAAACAAATCAAGAGATGGCAAATTAATCACACCGCCGCTAGAAAAGGACCATCTAAGAATGAGACAAAGGAACAGATATTCAAAATATAAAAGATTTCATTATCAAATTTGCCAAATATACATTACACTGTAGGTGCAACAAAAATTTTAATCTGGAGTATCTGTCACCTAATTTTTTTTTATTATTGAGTTAATGCCTCGACAACTTAGATCATTGGCATGGTACAGTTAGGTACCTAGTGTAGTGTGTGTGTATGTGTGTAGAGTAATTGTCTTAATACTTAGCAAAGTCGACGTCATTGTCTTTGCTAAGAGACGCTAATTGTATCCGAACGTCTGCGGTCCCTCCGGTGAGTACCGATCGCACAAGGATAGAAATTATTTTCATTCATTAATTTTTAATAAACGAAAATTTCTCCACCCAGATGAGATTCGAACTCACGACCTTTAGGTTTAAGGGTAGGCGCTCTTACCACTAAGCCACAGAGGGGGTTTGTCACCTAATTTAAATATATCAAAACTTTTTAATTTATATGTGCAAAGTCAAGAATCAGAAGTAAAGGTATTCAAATTCGTCTTCTCGAAATATTTAATCATCAAGATTTTAATCTTTATTTTCGTTATGCTCTCACTGACACTTACAAATGCTTATGATGCCTATAACATGAAAATAAGAAGCTATGTAGGTAGATAGAAAAAAATATTTTTTTGTTAATTGTTTGCTCATTCGACATTATGTATAAGGTTCCGCGAATATTTGTGTAAGTAAATTAAATAATACTGATTAATAAAACAACTAATTTCATTTTTAGGTCAATTCTTCATTTTCCGATATCTCAAAACATCAATTTTACACTTAGGTCATTGTGCTTCTGAGCGACGCATTTTTGAAAGAAAATTGACTAAATTATTTACTGTTTGGATAAGTAGACGAAGTGGCAGCATTACGTCAACACTTAAGAGATGATCTACGGAAATAAAGCTTTGAGAAAGCTATAGGGCATAACATAAATAAGATAAAAAGTTTAAAATCAAAAGTTAAGAGGGATTTCTTAAAGGACGTAAGAAGTTAGAGCACAACCGAGGTATTGATACTAATAGAAGAAACAGAAAGTTTTAAGTACAAGACCAATGAATAAGTTTTCATACTTTTTGGCAAGCCACAATTTTACTTTCAAATAAGTCTATTTTGACGAGATGTTCCAAGCAAAATTCTGGGTTATAGCCGGTGACGGAGTCTTCTTTTTGTGGTGATTATCCGTTACGGATATTTGTAACTAGCATGGCAATTCTAACTTTATTGACCGCAGCTAGAAATAGTTCTGAAGTGGTCAAGAAAGAGCATTTGTGTAAGTTCTGGAGCCAAGATATTCTTCGTCTTCCTAAAATCCTGTAATATAAATGGCAACAGGTTATATCTGTGATCGTTTTACATTATATGTCCAAGATATTCTAGCTTGCGCTATTTCATTGTAGATATAATTTCACATGTTTTATACATCCGATGTAGAACCTCAATGTTTTTATTCGGTCCACCCAGAAGATCGTGAGTATCCGCCTATAACACCACATCTCAAACGCCTCGAGTTTTGCCATGGATGCCTTGATTATTGTCCATGATTCAACTCCATAGAACAGTACTGTAAATACGTAGCATCTCAATAAACATATTTTCGTTTTTAAGGGTAGGTCGTGGCTCTTAAATATCTTGCTCATTCTGACAAACGCTGACCTGGCTTTTTCAATTATTTGTTATATCTCAACTGAGTGGTTTCATTGGTCGTTTATGGTGATCTCTAAATAGTAGTAACGGAGCACTTGGAGTATTTGTTGCTGATCTACCAGTAATTGACTAGGTGGAATATCCTTCTTACTGATAACCATGTACTTTGTTTTGTTGATGTTAAAATCAAGCCCGTATTCTTGACTGATTATAAAAAATTGCGTTACGGTCTGTAAACCTTCTAAACTGTCTGCAAAGAGGATGGTGTCGTCTACATATCTAATTTTATTCAGGCACTCACCATTTATGAGAATACCCTCTTTGATATGCTCTAAGGCCAGGCTCTTGATCTGTTCCGAATAGACGTTAAATAATAGAGGATAGAGTATGCAGCACTGTCGCACTCCTCTCTTTATTACAACTTCCTCTGTTAGTTGTTCTTTCACCCGAATGGTTGCTGATTCTTTGTAGTATAATATGTTCTTGGTAGTCGATAAAGCATACATAAATATCACAGTTGAGGTCTCTCCACCATTTAGATTTTAGCCACCTTTTTGGAATTTTTTCTTAGTCATAGATTTTTTTAATGTTATCGTAAGCCATTTTACTTCTTCGTCTCCCATGATTTTTAGAAATTCTGAATGAAAGTTTTCGGGCTTTGATGCTTTATCTGCTTTAGTTGCTTCAATTGCGGCTTTGACTTCGTCTTGAGTGATTGGTAGTCCTGTCTCGTACTCCATAATTATTTGGTTGTTATCTTTGTCGTCATCGAACGTCTTCTCAACGTACCTATCTTTTTCATATATTTTTTGTTTGTTCAATGTCTATTACCGGGTAGCCATGATTATTAGTCATATGTCCTGATCTCTTAGGTTTGTACATTCCTGCTGCCTCTTTTACGTTCTTGTGTAGATTAAACAAGTCGTGTCTACTTTTCAATGATTCTATTTCTTTGCAATGATTTTTCAATCAGTTGTTTTTGGTTTTTCTAATAGTTTTTCTTATTTTTTTTATTTTTTTTGTCAATTCGTTTATACTCCCACGTGTTGAAACCTCAATACTCCGGGAGTATTGGATTTTAGGAAGTGTAAGACTTCCAAATTCCAGAAGAACTGGAAGAGAGGTGATGAAAATACTAAAGATATAGGGCTAAGCTCAGAGGAACAAGTTAAATGGCCAAAGAGACACTAAATCTCAAGTTAGTGTTCGGGCTAACTTCAATGCACTGGATTGTGGCTTTAAAGATATAAACAGATAGCAAGGATACTGAGCTAATGAGACAAGAAACGAAATGAGACCTGGTAATATCAAATATGATACAACTAAAGAAGGTCACTAGGAATAAATTTATAGAAAAGAACAATAAGAAGAGAAAAAGAAGGGCGCCAACTCAACGATATTTGAGATTTTGAAGTAACAAATGATTGGAAACAAATGATACTAGAGATAATAACCTGAAATACAAAATATTAAATACTAATCTTGTCTTGCTATATTGTATACTGGTTAATAGAACTGAAATAAAACTCAAAATAGTAACAATAATATATTTATAAAAATGTGTATATAGATATATATATATATATATATATATGTATATATATATATATATATAAGTATGAACAATTTACATCTAAAGCAAAACTAAATAACAGTGGTAGTGGGTGTGTAAAGATACAATAGGACCTAATAGCCCCTCAACAAGCGAATAGTCACTACCACTGGCCAAGTAAAGTGTGAAATGTTAGTAAATAACAAGAATAGTCCGTATGGTGGCCAAGGTCTTAACACTAAAGGTTAGTAATTTAAATTTAAATAATTCAACTAAAATGAGATACTAATTACAATATTGTAAAGATATCAAACTTGATAAATCTATTACAATTATTATATTACATCCAAAAAGTCTTCAATACTCTTTATATAATGTTTAGAAAAAAAAACACATGAAATTTATTTCCCTTCCCAAAATCAAAATTCTATTGTATCAAAATGTATTGTATTAAAGAAAAAATATTATATAAAAAAAAGTGAGTTTGGTCAAACCCTTTACATCCTAGTAAAAAAAAACCTAATAAAACATGAAAGGTATTTTCTTCTCCCCAATATTTTAGAATTAGATTATATCAAAAGTTAAATTATCACAAAGGTATTTACCTTATCATATGCATATGAAAAGTTAACAGTAAATAGAAAGTAACACAAAAAGTCAAATAGTTAAACAACTTATCTTTACAGCACTATAAGTTCCTAGGAAAAACTCCTCTTGGCACGGCTAAATCAGTTTGTTGCTGTAAAGGACAAATCCCAGGTGAGTCTGGGCATAAAACCAGTCACTGGTCTATCTGGAGTGACGGCAAAATCCAGGAGAGTTGCTAACCATTTAAGAAATTTTGTTACTAGTTCTTGAGAGAATATTCTTAAGAGAATATTCTCAAGTGAAGTGACGGAATCTAAAAAATTATGTAATTTAATAAATGTAATTTAATAGGTGTAGCAGCATGGATTGACTGCACCAAAACAAAACATTAAAACATTAGCACTATATTCTTTGACATTAGGTTAGGTCCAAAATGTCAATTTTCCGAAGTTACTTTCGTAGGCATGGCAAGCTTGCGCCATGAAATGAAGATGCGCAGAATACAGAAGGCTGAAGAACCTTTGATATTCCACAAAAAAAGTGAGAGAAAAAAAAAACCAAAAAACTTACTGATAAGATATGGAATAGATCGGACTTTAAGTTTGACTATATAAAAAAAATGACCTTCTGTTCTTTGCAAGTAAATCAAGGAAATTTTAAATTTAAATTATTTCGGAACTCAAAAATAAATCTCTAAAGAAATACTAAACTGCAATGAAACGAAACAATGAACTGCTAATTTGATTGTATGATAAAGAGATAATACGTATGAAATTATTTACTTACATGGAGCCGCAGCACGCGGAACTCTTAAATTAGAAAATCTTGATTTTTAAAATTTACTTATTATTTTTATTACTGAGATATGATTATTGAATTAGATATTATTTTATTTGTCCCAGATTATTTTACTGCTCCAATTCCGTCACTTTGAATTGATTGACGTGGCTGCGTAGTACGAGTTTCTTGACCAAACTGACTGCTTTTCTACCGCACAAAATCGATCAATCCTTTCAAAGCGCTCCAAGCGCGTGAGTGGAGAAATGTCGATTTAAAAATCGACCGCTGGCGGATCACCAAAAATTTCGTCAGGGGTTTTTAATTGGACTAGTCAGTAGCGTAAACGCTACAGTGTCTCTGTTTTTCTATTCTCAATTATGGTGACGAAGTGATCTGTTTTATTTTATTCATCTCTACATTCGTCGGCTATTTTTGTCCATGCTCTAATTCTGGTTTCATTTTGTTTTTATCTTATTCTGTTTATTAAGGTTTGATTAAGTGTTCCATTGAGCAATTCTAGAATGAGTCGTCTATTGCTGAAAAGAATAATTGAATATTTAAATGGTTTCTGTGGTTTTTAAATATTGTATAATTATTTCCAGAGTACTGATTTGTTAGTTATGTTAGTTAAGATTAAATATTTTAATGACAATATTAAAACCTACTGGACAAAAAACCCAAATTTTGTTTGAAAAATATAGCCACTGTAAAAGTCTTTTCTAACAAAAGATCTCGTTAGTTTTCGAATTATGGATAGCTTAGAAGAATATTACAGTAAATAATTTATGGTATGCTTCACCTCTCGTTCAGCAAAAATATTTGCCCTGCTGCCCATACTTATTTTATCGATTAGGAAAATTGATGGCCCGCAATTTGTTGGAACGGAAAATGCGACAACAGACTTTTGTGTAATAAATTTTCAGTTTTCAGTCGCTTCTTTCTGTTTCATGTACAGTTTTCAGGTGTTGAGATTACTTTCTGCCGTTTAGGTGATATTAATCACTCACTCGTAAGGTAGGTAACTGCCACAGGCTTTCTTGTTCATAATCAATAATTGCGGGAGATGTTGAAATGTAAGTTTTAATGGATATCATGGAACTTTTCACCAAATACAGGGAAAGTAAAACGAAATGATTTATGTAAAAATTAAATTATAATTTTTTAGTAAAAAGACAGCAAATATTTGATTTTACGCAAAAAGACTTTCTTTTAACACCTTTATCAACGTCTGTTTTGCTTTGCAATTTTTAGAAAGCATAGATTAAAGCGGAAATCTGAACACAAAGTCAAACAGGTCACAAATTATTGAAAAAGTCGATTGTTTGTAACTTTAAAGAATTGTTACTTTTTATATTGACATTTTTTCTAAAGTAATTTGGTTTTATTCGAAACATATTTGTCGTAAAAATCTACGGTAGAAGTTATTATACAGAATGGGCCAAAAGTCTGGAAACTGCTAATTATCTCGTGAAATGCTAATCATAATTATACAAAATTTAAGGTTCTCCTATTTTGGGATACGGAGATTCCATATTTGATATTTACAATGTTGCCAGATTTGCCGTTTTTCTTATATTATTAGTAACTTTGGTTTTTCAAATAAATCACCCTGTATATTCAGTCATTGTTGGAATCTCCTATTCAATACGAGTTCAACCATATGTAACACTTATGATTTTATGTAATATGGAAGGTCATAAATACATAAAACCGAAGTCTGGCAACGCCTAAATTGTTTCAATAAATTTTTTAATACTAACTATTTTCAAATACATTAAAACGTAAAAATTGATAGTTTAGAACATTTTTAACATAGTAGTTACGTTATTAAGTGTTCAAAATGTGCTCAATTTGAGAGCTGACAGCACCCTAATCGATGGTAGAAGGCGTCTACCACATTTCTCCATGATTGTCTAGAAATTATTCGAGATTCATGGATAATTCGTTGCGTTAGCTCTGCAAGACTTGCTGGTTAAGTTTTGTAAACTGAATTTTTCAAGCTTTTTTTGCTAAAATGCAACCGAAAATGTTTTACAATATATTATTATTACATTAAACGTTCGTTTGTAATACTCTATGTAACGTTTTATATAGATTTTTAATTATGTGTTTTTGTTGTATGCCATAAGATAAATAATAGTACATTGTTTACCGGGTAGGAAAAGCTTAACATTCCTGGACGACTGTGAAGATTGCTAAGTCGAGGCGCAAGCCGAGACTTAGCAACACAGAGTCCAGGAATGTGGCTTTTCCTACGAGGTAAACATACTATTTTTCCGCAAATCGTTTAAAATTCGACAGATATTGATTGATTTAAAAAAAACGCGATAATTTTATTCCCAAATAAATGGTGCTTTGAAATTCCTAATAAAATTACTTGAGTTACTATGGAAACGTATTGAGGTTGAAGTGTCAAACTTGACGCTATAAATTTAATTGCTGGTGTTCTCGAAAGTAAAATGATAAGTGATGATGAAATTTCCATTCCTGGGACTCCTCCAGAGCTGGTTGAGGCAGTGAATACTGCTTCATTAGAATTATTGCCAAAGAAATCAAGAGAAAAGTACGAAAATGCATACAGACGTTTTGTGGATTATCACATGAGTAAAAATACGAGTTCTTTCTCAGAAAATGTTGTAATGGCATACTTCCTAGACCTTTGTTTAAAGATGAAATCTTCAAAATTATGGGCCAATTATTCAATGCTGAAGTCAACCCTTGCACTTAAACACAATGTAGATATATCTACATACTCAAAACTTTGTTCTTTGTTGAAACGGCAAGCTCATGGTTATAGGGCAAAGAAATCTAAGATTTTAACGAAGGAAGAAATTAAAAAATTTATCCAGGAAGCTCCAGATAAAGAAAATTTAATGATTAAGGTAATTTACAAGGTGTTAATTTCTATTTAGATTATAGCTTTATTTATTTTTTAGGTGGCTGTAATATTTGGTATTTCTGGGGCCTGTAGAATGGATGAGTTAGTCCGAATGACTGTACACGATATAGAAGACTTAGAATCTAAGCTTTTAATCAGCATACCTGATTCGAAAACCAACAAACCAAGATCATTTGTAATTAATCAGATCTACTTGAATGTTTATCGAAATTATGTTTCGTTAAGACCAGAAAATATGAACAGTGACCGATTTTTCTTTAAATATCAAACCGGAAAGGGTTGTGAAGGTAATTCATCAATTTAGAAAAATGCCCAAAATAATTGCTACTTATTTGAACTTGGTAAATCCGACAGAATATACTGGTCACTGCTTTCTTCGGTCTTCTGCAACAATATTGGTTGACTCTGGTGCCGACATAACTAGTTTAAAGAGGCATGGCGGATGGAAGTCATCAAATGTTGCTGAAGGATATATCGAAGAATCGCTTAACAATAAGGTTGAGGTGGCAAATAAAATTTTCACAGTACAAAATATTCAACAAAATGACACTTCCACCCTGCATGTTGTCCAAAATGTTTCTCATAGTTCTAAGAGTGTTTCTCCAATGTTCAATAATTGTACTAACTGTCAAATTACTGTAAATATAACAAATTAATCTTAAAAATGTATTCAGCAATGACTTGATGTTTTCAAATATAAATTAATTCCTTATAAGCAATGTGTTTTCTATCATTTATGTAGAACACTAACAACTGTACGGAAATATCATTTCCTTACTAATTTCCTCACAGTAAGGAAGTCATGACTTTTTCTTCATGAAATTTTGACAGGAATGTCAAAATTTCCTGGCGATTTGCGGGAAAAATAGTTTTCTATATCATATTCTGCTACTAAGTTATTAAGTTACAGTGGTTTTACTACAGTAAAATTTACGTTTATTCTTTTATGTATAGTAGAACAGACCAATCATCTAGTTTTTATTGACCTATAAAAGGCATACGACTCTGTGTCCAAACAACGACTGTGGGAAGCCATGCAATAAATAGAAGTAGAAGATAAGCTGATCCATGTATTGAAGTCCATGTACACACATAATAATGTTACAGTCAAGGTTGTTAAAAAGTTTGAAAAACCATTTAAAACCACGAAAGGTCTCCTACAGGGCTGCTCGACTTCACCTACACGCTTTAAATATTTCTTCAATACGCCCTAAAAGCCATGGAAAAGGAAATGTGAGGGAATGGGAGTACCCATAAGGAACGACCATCTGTATACCCTTAGTTGCGGCGACGATCATTACATAATTAATAACACAAGACGAGGAAGATCTAAGACAACTGAATCCAATCCTATGGGACAGGCACATAACAAAAAAAGAATTTATAACACAATGATTCGCAGCATTCTAACATATGGAGAAGAAAATGGGGTCTTAAACAAAAGCAGCAGAAACAAAATAAAGCCACAGAAACGGATTACTGGAGAAGAAGCTGCAGAGTTTTCAGAATGGACAAAATAATTAACGACGAAATCAAAAGACGAATGGAGATAAAGAAAGACACCTTAAATTACATTGAAGAAAAAAGATTAACGTGGTATGGACATATCAGACGAACAGACCCAAAGCGATGGATAGTAAAAATAACAGAGTGGAGTCCCATAGAAAAATGCAAAAGAGGCAGACCAAAAAAATCTTTCAGAGGTGAGTTGGATAAAGCCATGAGAAGAAGAGGATTGGAAGACGGAGAATGGGACGACAAAGAAGAATGGAGAAAATGGTTGAGAGAAGGATGACACCGATAGCTGTAGGAACCTTTTATATATATATATATATATATTTATATATATATATATATATATATATATAGATACAAAAGATGTATCTTCTATTTGCCTCATATTTTTGCTCAATTAACACAGTTTTGACATAGTTTGACAAGGCTTTCGTATTATTTTATTATGTCTTATATTATTAGATTAGTTTTGATGTAACCTAGGCATAGTTATTTATTTTTTTAGCGGTTTGCATATCACTTTTACATCTTTCACAACCATTTAAATTTATTTTAATCCATATTATATTTTTTTAATTAAATAAACTAATAAAACAATTAATAAAAATTGCCAATTCTTTTTTCATATGTCATACTTTTAAAAAGGGGAAACTTACAAACTGGTGGAAACATTTCACTAACATCAAAATTAGTATATTAAGAGATCTCAAATTTTAAACTCATCTTCGATTGAAAAATATTTCTTACTTATTTATAGCAACAAATTTATGTATTGATTTGTGTGTTTTCCAAAGATTTATCTAAAACAGTTTCAACTGACACCTCTTTTCATCAAATTCAACAGCTCAAAGTCTGCCACTAGTTTTTCTATTTTTATTTCCTGTTTGGTTCCGAATAATATATCGCCGTGGAAAACACTAAAGACTTTGCTCGTAACTCTTACTTCTTGAGTTTGCAAGAGCAAGTTGCTGCCTAACTTCAATTAAACTCTATTGTTTGAAAACAGTTGAAAAAAAACTTGTTTCCGCTGGTCACAAACTTCACTATGCTTTTAATCTCATTGTCTCTTCAGGCTTGATTAAACGGCAAACTTTATTTGAAACTATCTAAAATAGAGAAGATACAGTGTAAAAACTTTTCGAATTACTAAAGTTGTATTATCATGTTGCATGAGAACAACAATCAGAACGGGTTTTGACATAATTGGTTTTGAATTAAAACAAATTTTTAGAAATGGCAGCAACATAGTTTCTTTTGATCAAAATTTCTTCAAAATTATTAAATATCACGTTTTCATAGTAACCTTACTTAGAATTTGATACAAATTTTAACAAACCTGGAGTAAATAAACCTGCATAAAATACCATAGAAATATGCTTTATTGTGACTGAAAATTGTACAGTTTTATGGACAAAGCTTACAAATAGTCAAAAAATAACAATAACAATTAGGATTTACTAAAATTACATAAATCGTCAATATCATAAAATAAAAGATGATAAAATACACAATTCATTGCAAAATTTAAATAAAATGGAAACTGCACAAAAAATCCTTACGAACTAGTTAATGAATAAATTTAAGTTAAGCTAAATGTGCAATGAAAATATTTTGCCTATATTAGGGGGTAGAAAATTGAGGGAAGAAACTAAAGTGTTGAGATAGGGCAAGCGAAACAAATCGATACTTGTGCGTACGACACTTAGGGGTTACTTGAAGAGCTGGGTCGTGGATAAGCTTAATAACAAAGGGGTTGGATTGGAGGTAACTACACAAAAATAAAACAAAGGGATACTTACATAAATCTTCTGTACAATTGAGCAAATATGAAAACGAGGAAGGACTAATGACTCCACGTTGAAGTTGCTAGTCCCAAGACGGTTTGTCTACGAGGACTGTATGGAAGCAACTGATTGGAATGACAATGTTGACAAGTTAGGACGGACGTCGTAACAGAATACAGACACATACAGTTATATTGACTGCTCTATTACGACGTCCGTCCTAACTTGTCTACACTGTCATTCCAATCAGTTTCTTCCATACAGTCCTCGTAGACACACCGTCTTAGGACTAGCAACTTCAACGTGGAGTCATATGTCGCCATGTTACCTAATCCAACGGTAACTTTAACATCTTAACATATTATAAGAAATACTGTAAACCAAATGTAACTAATTATCTGTTAACGGGTTAACACTAAACACAAAGGGCGAAATAATAACAGATAAACAGAAAATTCTACAAACTGTCGGACAATTTTACAGCGAACTCTATAGCAAAACAGAAGAAAATGTTCCAACTGACAACATACCAAAGGTTCTAAACCAGGGCTCAGAAGACATACCAGATGTTACTGTTGATGAAATCAAAAAAGCTCTCCTACAAATGAAAAATAATAAGTCACCTGGCGACGACGGGGTCGTTGCCAAAGCCATAAAATGAGGAGGCGAGAAACTGATACAAATGCTTTCCATACTTTTCACAGAATGCCTTGAAAGAGGAACAACACCATCACAATGGCAAAATGCAGTGATCATTATAATGTTTTAAGAAAGGAGATTTAACAAATCTCGTAAACTATAGACCAATCAGCCTCATCTCACACATATACAAGCTTTTTACAAAAGTCATAACAAACAGACTTTTAACGTCATAACGAACAAAATGGACTTTTACCAATCATGCGAACAGGCAGGATTCAGGTCAGGCTTCGGCACAAACGACCATCTACAAGTTAATAAAAGCCTCATCGAAAAATGTATAGAGTACAATAAACCCCTCGTCCTAATATTTGTGGATTATGAGAAAGCATTCGACACAGTAAACCAACAGAAAATGCTAGAAGTTTTAAAAGAGTGCCGAATAGATCACCGCTACACCACTGTCATCAAAAATATCTATGATAATGCCACGGCATGCGTCAGACTCCATGAAGATACATACAAGTTCAACATTCAACGTGGAGTTCGCCAGGGCGACACCATTTCACCAAAACTGTTTACAACATTATTGGAATACATGCGTAAGCGTGCAAACCTAGACGAAAAGGGCATAAACATCAATGGAGAGCAGCTTAGTCACCTCAGATTCGTGGACGATATAGTCCTGATAACAGACCGCATAGATCATGCCATCGAAATGTGCGAAAGACTCTACCATGCCTCTACACAAGTGGGTTTAAAGATTAATAACTCAAAAACACAAGTGATGACAAACCTTGTTCTGAGTGAGAACAACAACATAGCTGGAACAAGTATAGAACAAACATCAGCATACAAATATCTGGGACACGAAATTCGCTTAAGTAGAGATAACCAGACCAATGAACTAATACGTAGAATAGGGTTGACATGGGCAGCTTATGGAAAGCTAAGAGATGTTTTCCAATCAGATCTTCCCATCTGCTTGAAGAGAAAAGTCTTCGATCAATGTGTGCTGCCGGTTCTAACCTATGGTGCGGAGACGCTAACACTTACTAAGACGTCCGCAAACAAAATTCGAACAACACAGAGGGCAATTGAACGGTCCATGTTGGGATTAACCCTGAGAGACCGAATACCCAACACAGAATTGCGCCGTAGATCGGGAGTAACCGACGCAATCAAAAGAATATCAACCTTAAAATGGAACTGGGCAGGGCACGTCGCGAGAACGAAGGACGGCAGATGGACAAAACGCATTCGAGAGTGGAGACCTAGACAAGATGCCTTTAGGAATAGAGGACGACCACCAACAAATGGACGGATGACCTGAAACGGACACATCAAAATTGGATGCAGGCGGCTCAGGACAGAAATTTGTGGGGTGAACTACGGGAGGCCTATGTTCAGCAGTGGACGAGTATGGGCTGAATGATGATGATGAACGGGTTTTTACCCATATATTTAGTAGCTACATTTATGTACTCCTAGTAAGTATTAACCACACTTTGCATTAACCTTAGTCAAAATTTCAACCTTATGTTCTTTTTTGTCTAATTAGACCGTTTGGGTTTTAAATATATACCTGTTACAAAGGATTTTATTATAATTTTTAATATATGGTATACAGCCAATCACAGGAACGTAGATTCCTTGTGGATCCTTTTTTAGTTTTTACTTTTTTTATTATTTCATCCATAATGAGGTTGAACAATAGAGGACTCAATAAATCTCTTTGTCTTACTCCATTGTCAGCTTCAATAGGGTTGGTTAGTTTTTCTTTTACTTTGATTGTATTGTTTTGGTAGATATTTCGATCGTTTTGATTATTTCTGTACAATAACTAGTAAACGTCTTTTAATTTGATCTGGTCAAATGCCTTTGTAAGATCCACGAAACATAAACATGCCGGTTTGTTGTATTCTAATGATTTCTTTTGCACTTGTCTCATTATAAACATAGCGTCAGTGCATGATCTTCCCGATCTAAAACCATGTTGTTATTCTGCTAGTGTTATCATGATTTACATATCATAATTTACACTATTAATATAAAACACAATAATTTACCACCATCACCTGTCAATGGCTGACAGTACTTTAAAAAAGAAATTAAACGCTAGACAAGGGTAATACAAACATACAAAACAAGAGTGAAAATGTCTAAAATATCATATATGTCATTGGAGCGGTGATACCGGTCGTTTTTTTGTGCAAAGAGCTAAATATAGATGAGAATAAGAGAGAAAAAACGATAGATAGTAGAGTGGCAGAGGAAATAAGCGAATGTTAGTGAAAAGGGAAGGTGGTCGAAGGAGCTTATTCTCGATCTGAGACCGTGGTGAGAATGTAAGTTCAGGAAACTAGACTACTTCCTAACGCAGTTTCTGACCAGACTTGGTAGTTTTGGCACCTTCACAAGTAAAATAGTACAGTCTGCCTCGGCCCACATTTTGAACTGCCAGAGATGGGCAAATAAGAGGTAAGATTTCGAGAGGCGAATGGGATTCGGGCTGGATAAAAGAAACATTGTAAACATAATGGGTAGAAGAGAGAAATAAAATGAGAAGTACACTGTGTGATTTCTGGGTTAATAAAGAAAAAGAAGCAGGAGGTTAGAGGAAGAAAATGAAACCAGGGATCTAAAATTTATGGTTAATATTATTTATTAGTTTATGGCCTAACGTCTTCTACTTTACAGTAATAGGTATGGTTATTTACAAGTTTTTAGTTTTTTATTTTATTTTGTTTATTAAGTGGCAAGATCACCTCTCCACAACAGTGGTTGAGGTTTAGTCGGAACACGGTTAATCCGGCACTACTCTGGGGTCTACTGGCCTAGTATCCTACTCGGTCGATATATGCCAGAGTATCTTGTTCTGTGACGTAGATGTCCAAAAAAATTTCCCCCACCGTTGCCTGTCAGAATTCATTGGAGACCATCCTAGGCTCTTACTGTAATCTGGCAATACGGTAACCAAAAAACTGTCACTAAGACCACATTTCCATAACTAGACAGATAAAATGTTTACGTAGCCTAAGTGTACAATTCGCGTCATCTCTTGAGATACAGTGAAATGTTAGTTGAGCCACTTTGAAAAGAAAAATATATGATAAAATCCACCTTTTGTACTTCTTCTTCTGTCTCTGTCTCGAGCTATTCTAAAGAGTTGCTCAGCTTTCTTTATTCCTGTCCACTCTCTGATATTCTTCAACCAAGAGGCCTGCTTTCTACCAATTCCTCTGCGTCCTTCGATTTTACCCATCATAATAAGTTGAAGAATATTATATCGGTCTCCCTTACTACGTGTCCAAATAGGCCATCTTTCTACATTTGATGTTATCAAGCAGCTCGCGAGCAGCATTTGCTCTCTCAAGGACTGCCACATTTGTCAGCATAGCCGTCCATGGAATTTTTAGTATACGTCTGCGCAGCCACATTTCAAAGGCCTCCAGACGATAAATGGTGGATATTTTTAATGTAAATGCTTCGACACCGTATAAGAGGACTGACCAAATGTAGCATTTAACCATACGCTTTCAAAGTTGAAGTTTCAAGTTATCATTACAGAAGAATGACCTCATTTTTAAAAATGTCGTGCGGGCTATCTCGATTCTACATTTTATCTCTTGATCTGGATCTAGTTGTTTAGTAATATGGCAACCAAGATATTTAAAACTGGACACTCTTTGAATTATATGACCATCAACATAATCGTGCATCTTGATGTGCTAAACAGCTAAACACCATGTGTTTTGTTTTTGAACAGTTTATGTTTAGGCCAAACTCTCTTCCCACTGTATCAATAGCATTTAAAAGGCATTGTAATCCATTCATGTCATCACTTAAATTAACTGTATCGTCTGCATATCTGATTGTATTTATCAGAATTCCATTAACTTTCACGCCCCATTCCAAATTATGCAGCGCTTCTTTAAATATTATATCTGAATATAAATTAAATAACAGTAGGGATAGTATACAACCCTGTCTGATACCTCTTTGTATTTTACATATTTCTGTTGATTTTTCGTTTATGCAAGCTGTCGCTGTTTGACGCCAGTATAATTTTTCTATGAATCGTATGTCTTGAATATCAACTCCTTTATCTTTTAATATTGTAATTAATTTGTGATGCTGTACTCGATAAAAGGCCTTTTCATAGTCAATAAATACAGCAAAGAGTCTTTCCTTTGATCTCGACATTTCTGCAGTAATATATGTAGTGCAAAGAGGGCGCCCCGAGTTCCCAGTCCATTTCTGAAGCCAAATTGTGTTTCATCCTGATCTTCTTCACATTTATCTCTGATTCTACTGTGGATGATGCGTAGAAATATTTTCAAAGTGTGGCTCATAAGGCTTATCATTCTATAATTGCTACAGTTTTTCGGACGTTGTTTTTTTGGTAGTGTTATGAATTCGGACTATTTCTGACCTTTTGTACTACCTATTTGAATTATACAAAAAAATCAGTTTGGGCCCCTCTGCTTCTGAATGACTCAAATTTGAATCCAAAAACATTACTGTATAAATATAAAAAAATAGTTTAAAGTAAAATCTATTTGGATCCTGTCATAATGAGGTACATAAAATGAAATAATTTTCCTTATCTACCCAAAAGCTTTAAAAAAATGAAAAAAGCTTTTATAAAAAGCAAATAATTATTTAAACGAATTATATGGCGTCCAATAAATAACCCAACACGGTCGTTAAGTAAATTACTGCGTATGAGCCTTAAGGAATATAAATTGTATGATAAACAATGTTACCCATTTATTATTTATGTCCCAAAGGACTGACTTTGTTAACACAATTTTCCTAGAATGGCCTTTAAAATTTCCGAATGAAAAATTCATAATGCCTTTTTCGCCCTAACTAGATTTTCATATATCCCGACCAAAAGAAAACTTACCGGAAAACTGGAAACATAAATGCAGGAAAGAGGATGAAAATTTTAGTCTAACCCTTTGGGGCTTCCTTTCCCTTTAGGGTGCAGCGAAATTCAGCGAAGCCGATTGAAGAATTTCTGGTGCATGAAATATGTCAATGTGTGACCCATTTTATACAATATTACCGTGTATGATACACGATGTTGATCCGAATTTGGAAAATTATGTTAAGGAGGTCTTCTATGCGAACATGGCATACTAAAATTGTGTTAGTTGGATTTGATTAAACGATTTTATTTTATAATTGTTATTTTAGGCTATTTAACTAATACTTTTTAAAAATGACTAAGCGTTAAAACATGTTCAGCTCCATCCCATTTTTTTAAGGGAAAACAGTAAAGTAATTAATTTTACACTTTAAAACGACATTTGTAATAAATAGGGGTACAAAAAAAATTAATTTGGTCACAAAAAAACTCACCGCGTGGGTCGCGTTAGTGGCAACAGGGCAGACAATGTGTCGGTTGAACTTAAAAAAAAATATTAATCTGATTGAGGATCGTTATGAACGTAGATTACTAACATAAGTAATTATTAAATGGCGACATTCTCAAGAAAACCAACTAATTATCTAATTTTCAATTTCTTCATGAAAACGTCCTAAAACAATTTTCTAAGCACAATCCCGGATGTTCAGTGCACTCCGCACAATAAAACAATGAGTCCTTTTTTTTTAGTTTGCCAGCAATATTTACACCGTCGTCGTTTTGTAATACCATTAGCTGATTTAGGGAAATGGAATGGCAAATTAAACGTCAAATTTTTCTTGACTTGACGATTTTTGGGTTTGATCCCAAAAGACTATCAATCACGGACAATCGTAAGTCGTACAATGACATTTTTTATACTGGAATTATTATAGAAATAGTAAGCGTTGATTAGCATAATTTTGAAAATATGTCTGCCTATCTTTTTGTGCCACCTCACAGTTTTGTGTTCGCAACTATAATAATTTAACATCTGGTCGCCAAAGTCAATGCCACCTTTGTTTTTAGTTATATTCAGCTACTAAACGGGTCTTTATTTATCAATTCCTTTCCTAGATATTATTGACACCATTTCATGACAAAATTCGAAAAATATCTCGCTGATCTTTCCATTTACATACTCTTTATTATTGTAAGCACTGACCAGTTTATTTAGTTTTAATATTTCTGTTCTCAATGTTTCTGTAAGATAAGTTTTAATTAAAAGTAGTTTTTTTATAGAATGGAGCACTATTATAAAAATTATCAATATATAAGGATTGACCAACGAAGTAACCAACATTTACTTTTGAATCCATCAAGTTTAGCACTACTTTTTCAGTGTGGTTGCGCCCTCCAACTACGGGGTCACTAGCTCCACTATAAACTAATATGCGTTGAATCATCTCGGTACATTTTGCCAAAATATACAGTTTGACACCATATTTGTGTCGTTTGCCCTTGAGAAATCGACGAAAACTAATTCTTCTCCATAAAATCATAGATTCGTCCAGGGCTAGTTTTCTTTCTGGATAATAAAGATTCTTCATTTTATTATTCAAAAAATCTAACAGTGGAGATATCTTCGCAAGTCTAGACTGGTTATTGTCACTATTATTGTTAAAATGTAAGGCACGCAAAATTAACATAAAGCGATATCAGTTTTTATATTGTCCAAGCACTGGAATAATAAATAAATGATTTTTCTTAAAATAATCATTTACACGAATAATTTTTAGGGTTCCCATGTCTAACAATAAACCAAGAAAAATTTTAAATTCTTGTACAGTTATATCCTTTCAAGCTCCAATGCTACTTTTCTAAGATTTATTTTGAGAAAGAATATCAACGTCATATAAATTGCTATTTTGAATAAACAGGTCATAAAATAATTCACGTGCCAATAAATTGAAGTAATTAATAGGATTGCTGCCACCCACATTAATTGTCATTCCTGGTATTGCTGTAAATGGTAGCACTGTAGGATCTTGAACCCCTGAAGACCATAATATTTTAAGACTCATCATCACCTTTAGATTCTTTATCATCTTCAGATTCTTCTTGTAATAATCTTCATTACAATATAAATCTTCATCACTTGCGTCATTGTCGTAATGTAAATCTTCTAATATGTGTAATAATTCATCATCTGAGATTAGGTGAGAAGTTTTTCACCTACCTGTTGGTGGGTAAACCCTACATTAGAAGTCGAAGGTTGGCAATATTTATCACTCATTATAAAAGTAATTTAATATTGAAGTATTTAGCAAAACACGTATATCGCTCACAGGAAAACTAAAAGACATCCGAAAAACATCGAAGGCGTAAAAAATATTACTGAATGCATACCAAAATAAACCAATGGGATGGGATTATGATAATACAACAAATGATTGGAAATGCAATATAATCAAATAAATCTGGTGATTATTTCAAAGCTTACCGATGCTTTTACTTTTATTATTTTGCAACCTTTTATTACAGCTCATTTTGTTGTTTTCGAGCACGTCTAGCTTGAATATTTAAAAAGTATGCAATGAAATTAAGAATTTCATATTTTATCATCCAATTTATCAATGAGACAGAAAGGATTTGTTATAGTTTATGAAAAATCCGCCGAGATAACGCTCATTTATTGTTATATAGCCAAATACTGCGCCACTCGCGTTGTTGACCTCTGAGGCTATATTCACTGAACGCGACAGTCGCATTGCTGGACTTGAAACATGGTAATTTTAATAACAATACAAAACATAGGATCTATTGGACCAATATCAATAATAGTTTTGGATTAAACAAAAAATATATTATTGGTACTAATTCTGAAAGAAGGTAATAATAATTTTCTTAATACACTTCAAATAAATAATCTTTAAGCAACGGACTCATCTATAATTATAGATCACTGATAAACATACAGTTGGTAAACATACATATGTGTCAATTGTACGGAGTTCTCAGTCTTCCAAACAGCAGTAGATAAAGAAGTAAATGAAGATCATAAAATTGGTTGTTAACATTATAGGACAGTATTATACACAAAGAAGAGAAATACCTGCTGTTGATGCCGGTCTTTATCTCTAATAATTCTATTTGTTCTTACTAGTACTTAAATGCTTCCAATTATAATAGAAAAATTGTATGAGAGATTTCAAAAATGAAACAAAAACTTGTGAATATCTCTTCTTCATGTAAGTAATAAATTTTCCATTTCTTGTTACGCCAAAAACTTTAAAAATCTCGTTGATTGAGGCCGAAATCAATTTACGACATCCCAACAGATTTAAACTAGTAGTGCCTTTTTAGAATTTAGAAAGCTCTTGATATATATCAAGATTGTACAAGAAAACCAGTGGCGTTCAAAAATATAATTTCTAATATTTTTGTATGTTTTATTGATTATCAAAAGAGTTTGCGTTTATAGTTATTGTTTATAAAAAAAAAAGGTTCGAATGATATAAACATAAACCTTAAGCTTTATGGAAGACAAAATGCATTTGTTAAAACGGAGATAGGAGACACTAAGCCCATAGAAATCCAGAATAGAGTTAAACAAAGTTGTATACTTTCGTAATTAATATTCAACCTGTACTCAGAGAAGATCTTTGCACGAGGGGTGGATGGGACATAAAAAGGTATTAAAATCAACGCCAAATTGCTATATGATATTTTGTTGGTGTATTGTTTTATGAACAATGAGTATTTTTAAATAACATATAGGGTTTTCGTCGCGGTTCTCAAAGAATTAGTTTGAAAGCACTTTTTAAAATTATCTTTTTTATAATTATTAGGAAACACACGTATATATCTAACTTTGATAATTTTTAAATATAAATTTAAAACAACCTATCTTTAAATGAAATTCTTATTTCAATAATTAAATTATACTAACAAAATTTGGTACCTTTCTGTCACTGAATGCCCTAATGAAATTGTTTTCCAAAATAAAGGTTTTAATTGCCACTCAATGTCTCCGTTATCAGCATCTGGTTATTCTTCTTTTTATGAAATTGCTTTCCCAAAATAGACCATAATGTTTCAATTAGCAGCTTCCACCATTTCAAAATAATTTTCTTCTTAGTAACATTTATAAATGGGTAATATATTATTACTTCTTTATTAATAATTTATATATTACTTGCTTTATTTATAGATGACTTGCTATACCTTATTATTTCTTACTTTTTCTCTATTTTTTTTCTTTATTCTATTTAACAAAAACTTGACTTTTCTCAAAAATGATTTGTTGCAGTTTGACTTCTTAATACTTAATCTTATTTCTAATAATCTTCTTTTTTTTCTCTTCCAATCTTCAGATAAATAATATAATTTTTAATCTTGACCTAATGCTCTCCAATACTCTTATACTATCAAATACAAAAGAGATACAAAAGAGAGATACAAAAATAAGACATTTAAGGTGCTATATTTTCTCTGTGTTGTTGTACGGGTCGGAGGCATGGACGCTTACAGACACCACTATTAAAAAACTTAAAGCATTTGAGATGTGGCTTTATAGAAGAATGCTGAGAATATCATGGACAGCAAGGATCACGAACAAGAAAGTTCTAGGAAAAATGAAAAAGGAACCAGAGATTGTGTTTACGATTAAACGCATAAAATTGCAATATCTGGGATACGTTATGAGAAATCAGCACCGTTACTCCCTGCTGCAGTCTATATTGCAAGGTAAAGTCAAAGGTAAGCGAGAACCCGGTAGAAGGAGAATATCATTGTTGGGGAATTTAAGAACATAGTTTAAGAAAACTTCAACGAAGCTGTTTCGAGCCGCAGCGAGCAAGGTTATGATTGCCAATATGATTTCCAACATCCGAAACGGATAGGAACCAGAAGAAGAAGATCTAATACAATCCCTACACTCGAAGTGACAGCGTATCTATAGATATTTCAATGTTCACAAATATTCTCGAAAGAAAATAGGTTAGAATCTTCTATTTTGTAAATATTTCGATGTTCGCGAATATTCTCCTACGAAAAGAGATTAAATTCTTTCTATTGACATCTTATTTTAAACTTTAGATAATTCTTTAATTTTCTATTAAGAATTTTATAGACATTTGGGCATTTCAGATTAGAATGTAAATTTATATGTAGATTAAACATCTTAAATTAGTGAATAACACTATTTTAATCCATAATTATTATTTTAAATGTCCACTTTCTGTTTAATTTCACCTGAATTCACTGTTCCATATCACTTTTATTCACAAAAAGTCCCAATATAACAAATTTACTGTTAGTATATCTTTGGTTGCCAATATAGGTGGCATAAAAAAATCTATTTATAATATCATAATTATTAAAATAACCAAATACATTGCAAAATAAAAACTTTTTAAACAAACTTTTATGCTAATTTTTTAAGGATGCTCTCATATAAATATTCTCTAGTATATAATTTAATTATCTAGTATATAATATACGATAATTTTATTTTTAGTAAATTATTTCTTTAATCGCCATTTTAGTTCTTAAATATTTAATATTATCTCAATATATGTATATATATATATATATATATATATTATATATATATATATATATATATATATATTGTTATGCTATTTAAATTGTATTATATTGGTTATTTAGAAAAAATCCTGTATATGTTTATTAAATGATCTAATCTCCAATTAATCACAATAAATCAGCATTAATTAATTACAATCTCAGGCTATTTAACTTGTACTATTTACCTTTGATCGTGGATTCAAAATATTTTACAATTGGCTTTCTAATTGGGATAGGTAATATGACCTGAATAAAATACATAGAATTTCAACTGAACTATATGTGAGATGTCCTTTATTTTAATGAAATTTTATATAACAATCAATCCTGTAATATTTGCAATATACTAACTTTAAATATATGAGAAGTTGTTTTCTATCATGGACCCAGATGTTATTTTACATTGATTTTTAATATGTGTTATAACTAAGCTCTCTTTATCATTTTTTTAAATGATTGCAAAATTAACTGTCTCTATTATTTATTCAATTTATTTAATTAATAAATGAAAACCACACTCCTGCTCTAATGAAAATTGACTGACCTTTCTTTCTCTGCCGTTGCAATTCTATGGCCACGCCAAAAAAAACATTTCTTTACTTCTGCTCCTATTGTGGTCCTGAGGACGTACGCCTTTCTCCTATATGTTCTTGTATCTGCAACCCAACAACTCGTGTTATTCTATGCAGCCTCCTTTGAGCCAATCTCCGCGCCTGTTTATAACTCCAAATGTTTCCGGCTTCGTCTGATATTAATATTCTTATACCCTTTGGTTTTTCTATCTCTCTGTACCCCGTTCCTCACACTGGTCAGCTTTTACACAGCAAATAAACACACCCGGTAAATTACGTCTTCGGGACTTCAAACAAACACAAATCACAAAGCTCCTTCCTTCTTGGACGACGAAAACTGACTAACTAACTTTTTTTCTCTCTCCTATCTCATAGCCAAAACCACCACCTCCTTGCATTCAAAAATTGACCAATAAAAATCATCCACCTCTGTGACGTATATCGTTACCAACCAACTCTCTCTATAAAACGTCATTCGGGTAATTCCAGAAAACAACATTCTTTAATTATTCTAACTAAATCTATCTGCTTTACAAATATTTCTTACTAATAGCTACAAACGATACCTGTTTCTCAATTTAATGTCTTTTGTTAATAAACTTTTACCGATATAATCTTTCGGGGAGAAAAACCACCGCAAATCCCGGTCTATTGTTTAAAACACTTTCTATATACACTTTTATTCCGGGTAAATCCATTCCACAATAACCGACTTATTTAAATTTCTTATCGATAATATTTGAAATCATAGACTTCATAGACTTTAGGAAGGCCTTTGACCGAGTGCAGCATATGAAGTTAATAGATGAATTAAAAAACATCAATTTAGACAAAAAAGACATTGAGTTTATTAAGGCTATATACTGGAACCAGAAAGCAGTAGTAAAGGTGAACGATATAGAAACAAATAATATACCGATTGCGAGAGGGGTTAGGCAAGGATGCGTCTTGTCTCCGACGCTTTTCAACGTGTACTCACAGGTCATATTCAGAAAAGCCTTATGGGAAAGAAAAGAGGGAATAAGAATTGGTGGAGAAATCATAAACACCAGGAGATTTGCAGATGACACGGTAATTATGGCTGAGAGTATAGAAGATCTACAAACTTTACTAGATGCAATAAATAGTGAATGCATTCAAATGGGACTTGACATCAACACAGATAAGACCAAATTTATGATAGTATCAAGGAGTCCAATAAATAATGAACAACTAACTCTTGGTGGACAGCAAATAGAGAGAGTGACAAAATATAAATATCTGGGAGCTTACATCAACACAGAATTAGATCCAGACCAAGAGATCCAGATACGAATAGAAATAGCAAGGGCAGCATTCTTAAAATTCAAACAATTGTTCTGTGACAAAAATCTGAATATTGCGCTGAGACTGAGGTTTGTTGAATGTTACGTCTGGTCGCAATTATTGTACGGGGTAGAAACATGGACACTAAAAGCGCAAATAGTTAAAAAGATTGAAGCCTTTGAACTTTGGATATACCGGAGAATGTTGAGAATCCCATGGACTGCCAGGGTCACCAATGAGGAAGTGCTGAGAAGAATGGGTCGAGTCAAAAAATTGTTGAGAACGATAAAAGTACGCAAGACTGCATACCTTGGACACATACTAAGAAATAATAAATATAGTCTTCTGCAGGTCATCATGCAGGGTAGAGTCGATGGTAAAAAGGGAATAGGTAGAAAAAGGAAGTCATGGCTGCGAAATATTCGAGACTGGACAAACATGACTGTAGACGAATTATTCCACGTTGCAAAAGACAGAGAAGCTTTTAAAAATGTGGTCGCCAACCTCCGTTAATGGGGACGGCATAGGAAGAAGAAGAATATTTGAAAGTCTTGTCTCTGAGGCCTAATGAACAATTCTTTGAACAACTTAACATACATATTTTGTCTTATACAGGATGTTTGAAAATTTATATGCCCGTGTCTTTATGAAATATCAATAATATTTTAATTTTTATTTAAGTAATAAAATTTGTATATCGGTTTTTTATTGCTTATGGACATTCAAAAGTACAACACTATATATATATATATATTATATATATATATATATATATTATAATATATATATATATGTATATATATATATATATATATGTATATATATATATATTATATATATATTATATATATATATATATATATATATAATATATACATAGGAGCCTTCCCCAGAGTTACCAAGTTACGTCATTGACTAATATCTGGAAGCGCTTGAAACACAATGAAAAATGCCAAAGGAAAATGAAGCAAAGTTTCTATAAATTCCCAGGAAAAATGTGTTTTCCGTCTCATAATTTTGCAAGTAATTCAAGCACGTAGATTTCTACATCTTAGTATGCATTGCACCTGACACATAAATAATTTCGTACTTATTAGAACCAAATGAATGTTTTCTGTTTAACATCTGCAACACACGGTTTGGCATGCTGTGCCTGCGCGTTTTACTGATTAATTAAATTGACATTGGTACATATGAAGTGAACTAGGAAAGCTACAAGGCACGTAATTTGTAACAGAAAGGTATACGGATTACATAATATTTTCCAGACAGAAGTTTATTAAAATTGTTAAGATTTTTTTACAAACATGAGTAGTTTACAAACAAATATCGTAGCTAAAGAATATATAGAACTGGACATAAATAAATCACACTAGTGAGCTTTTTCATGCCGCAAAAGACAAACGGCTGGTTTAAGATACAGTACATTCAACCAGCTTACACATCTAAACGATTAATGGAATTTGCAGAAAACCTTTCATTGCAGTAAAAGGCACGGTAAACTACACTGGAGTTCTCTTTTTAATTACTTACTTTGTTTGGAATATTTTTGCCTATATCATCAGTTAGAGTTAATTTGTATAAAATGAAGAATACAAATTTAAATGAAATTTTTAATATTATTGTTTCTTTAGCTCATAATAGATGTATAAATACAATAGTTAACCTGCTTTATAATTATTTTGTACACACATCAACATTATCATCATCAGTGGCGTTACAGCTCTTCTCCCCTGTCCATTCTCCCCTGTCTCTGGCAACTCCTCCATGCTCTAATTCCGATAGGCTTCAAATCATTTTCTAAGTTGTCTAGGTACTTAAGTCTCGGTCTTCCTCTTCTTCGTTGTCTGATCAGTCCTCTTTGGTCAAAAACTTTTCTGAATATGACATCTTCCTCTCGTCTGATTACATGACCTATCCATCTGAGGCGTGCTACCTTAATGAATTTTACAACGTCAGGTTCTCCAAATTTTCTATACAACTTAAAATTGTAACACCTGCACCAAAAACCTTGTTCTTTTATGCCTCGATATATTCGCCTTAGTATTTTTCGCTCAAAACGTTTGAGCAATTCTTGGTCATTCTGTGTTATTGTCCAAGTTTCTGAACCATGCTCTGAGCTCTGATCTTATTAGTGTTTTGTATACAGTCAGTTTAATTTTTCAATTTTTCTAGGCATTTTTGAGACCATCTGTCTTCTTAAGCCATAGTAACACTTATTGGCGAAAACTATTCTTCTTTTGATTTCTTCACTGACGTTGTTATCTTTGGTTAGCAGCGACCCTAAGTATATGAAGGTGTCAACACCTTCCAGTTCTAGGTCATCAATTATTATTCGTGTAGGTGTCGGGTTGCTTGACCTAGTGCAACACATATATTTGGTCTTTTGAACATTTATATTTAGTCCCATTCTGTGTGCAGATGCTCTTAACGACCGAAATGCTTTAGTCAGAGATTTTGTGAATTGAAAAAGACTTAAATTTTGTATTTCACAAGATTTCTTTTCTTTCAACAATATTATTTATAAACAGGCACAAGGATTGGCAATGGGCAATCCTTATCACCTTTGCTAGCAGATCTATTTCTGAATAACCTGGAGATTAATATCTTTGACAATCTTTCTCTGAATCAAAACTCGTTTCAAAAAGTTTTATATTGGTTCAGATATGTGGATGATGTGTTAGCTATCATAGATGGAAATTCCTCAGATGCAGACAATATCCTAGTTTCACTTAACAACTTACATCCAGCTATAAAATTCACCTTAGAAACAGAATCCAACAATTCTATTAATTTTCTAGACTTAACATTAACTAGAATAGATAACAAATTAAATTTTTCAGTCTTCAGAAAACCAACTCAGACTGACCATACCATCCCTAGATCTTCTAATCATCCTTTTCAACAGAAAATGGCCTCCTTTTATTGCTATATCCATCGTTTACTTAGCTTACCTCTGTCAGATTCAAATTTTAAATCAGAATTAGAAATTATTAAACAACTTGCTTATAGTAACGGTTACACCCCTACTTTGGTTGATAACATACTCAACAAATTAAGGAATAAAAGGAATAGATCACTAGCATACAACACTGTCCATAACATTTCTAACTCGACAGTTATTTATCGATCAATATCGTACATAGGTTATCCCTCAGATAATATAGCCAGAATCTTAAAAAACATCCCTAATCTAAAACTTTCTTTCAAAGTTAAAGAAAATATCAAATCTATTTTTTCCCACACTAAAGACAAAATCAACAAATCGTCAAAAAGTGGTATTTATAAATTATCTTGTGGTGAATGCCCGGTGACCTATGTGGGTAGAACAATGCGACCTTTGGATATACGCATTAAAGAACATCTGTCTAAGATTGATAAATCTAGTTTTGGGAATCATATACATGCTTCAAAGCATGGCTTTAGTCCTCATAGAGATAGCAAGATCCTACACAGTATACCCAATAATAATTATATAAAAATGAATTTACTAGAAGATCTTGAAATCAGTAGAGAAATGAAAAGGAATCCTCAGAACTGTGTCAACACTCAAATTAACTTAAATTGTAAGTTTGATCCAATCTTTAAGGAGTTTCTTTAATAATACACTTGGTATAAAATTAACCATCATTTGATCAAGCTTTGACCTTTATTTATTTTTAAAAGAAATTTAAAAGAGAGAATTTCTTAAATTTTCTTTCATTGATTCATCTACATAGAGAATGTTTGATATTTTCTTCTTCATTATTTATTTTATTAATAATATGATAATCAATAATAGCTATTGAACTCTTAACTTAGCAAATGATACTTCTCCTTGGATGGTTTTCATCTACTTTCTTCTACTTGGTCAAACTTTAAAGTTTTGTTTTTTGATAATATTGATAAATGTATATTTTAAATCTTCACGTTAACTAATCAATTTAAAATATTTAAATTTAAAATTCTACAGTAGCTAAAAGTAATAATCAATAACCTTCAGACGTCATTTTAGACATTTTCAATTTTTAATTAATAATTTAAATACAGAGGTCGCTCTCGGATTTATTTCCGTATATCCGAGCTTCCTATTTCATTTTCATTTTACTTCAAAAATGTAAGTCAAAGACAGCTGTTGTCGTTACTGTATGTGGTAACCATGTTTTATAAAAAACTTTTTAATGTGAATTATACATATGTATAAGGGTTAGACCCAAGATCTGTGGCCTACAGAGCCCGATCTTTGATTTTTAATATGTCGTTTGTCCACAATTTTCCTTCTATGAAGTATTTATTGCCTAATTGACCTAAGTTTTTTCTATCATTGTGATTTATATAAAAAATTTACTTAACTTAACGTTATTTTAGGATAGCTCTGATGATGACATTTATTATGTCGAAAGTATACTTGGCTCAATTAATAAATTAATTTACACACTATCAATTTTATTGAAAACATACAAAACCTGCTTACCAGTTAGACCTAGAGGACTTTTGTGGACCTACCTATGATGTCTATGTCATCTGCGTATCCGACAATTTGTACTGATTTGTTAAAGAAAGACAGTACCATTCGTATAACATTAACATTAATGAAATAACATTATGATAGTGTATTTACTGATTAAATTTATAAATGATCACCATCATCACTAATACTATTATTATGTAAATCTTTAATCACTGGAGTAATTTCACTAATTTTATTTTTCTAGATGCACCACTTTTTTATTAATTTTTCAGCTTTATTTACAGTTTTGACCTATATTTTTGAACTTGCAGTTTTAAGAGCTTCTTGCCACATTTCCCTAACTACATCGTCACTGTACCCATTACTTCTCTTCTTCCTATGCCGTCCCCATTAACGGAGGTTGGTGACCACATTGTTGACATTGACAGGATGTCTTATTTTATATCTCGTCTTCTCTAATCTAAGTTTTTTAATATTGTTTTAACATTTCTCTCTCTCACTCTCACTCTCTCTCTCTCACAGAATCTCTCCCGTATAATAAATATTATTAAATAATTCTATTAGTGGTCTCATGGCCTTTAAACGTATAAGCGCTTTCTCAATTCCGTTTTTGGTGAAGGGTGGCCCATTTGTTCCTCTTGGTTCAATGATCACAATTTTCTCATCGTCTTTGAATAGCTCTTTTATGTATTCTTCCATTTGTTTATTTTATTTGTACATTCCGTTATTATTTTGTTATTTTCATCCATGATATTTCCGATACCCTTCTTCTTGTATATGCCAGCTTTCATGTTGTTTATCTAATCTTTCTATTTCTTCACATTTTTCTGATAGCCACAGTTCCTTAGCTTCTTTGATTTTCTGTTTGATTATTTTATTAATTTTTTTTGTACTGTTGTTCGTTTTTATTCTTGTGTGCCCTTCTTTCCGTTATCAGTTCTGTTATCTCTTGTATGATACATTGTTTATTTTTAGATGATGTGTCTTTATGAAGTTTTTGTTTTGTGATATTTTGTGTTCTTCTCTACTTTCCTCTATTTATCTGTTGCTATCAATTGCTTTTGCCTTTCTACTTCCTGAACTTCTTTGTGCACTTTGATTTGTTGGTATATTTATATCAGTTTTTTTTTAGGTTTCTCAGATTGATTCTCAGTGTTTTGGTAGTTGTTTTTAATTTTCTTAACTTGAGTTTTATGTTTACTAGAACTAGATTGTGTTCACTTCTTCTCTAGATGTACAATAAACATTGTGTTCTTTTTAGTTAATATTACTAATGCATTAAAACACACACTATTTTTAAATCGTGACAATATATATATGTCTATATATACAAATCCTTTAGGATTTCATAAAACTGCTTTATCCTTCCTTATTTAAACTACAATTATGAATTAAACAAACTCGCATTGCGCCTTTCATTTTCCTCTCCTACATAATTCCATACATATATTCAACTGCACCCAACCATATTACAGGATATTTCCAGTATTTCTCGACTGTGTAAAAATTCCTTTTTAAGCTGGTATTTTAATAAAAGCACTTCGTCTTTCCCCCCAGCGGCCAACCGCATCAAACAGAGTACCTCGCTGGATTAATAAAATCCTTCGCTCGACTCTTCAACATAAAGGTTCCTTATAATGGTTAATTAAAGGCTTCTTTTTGAGTCGACGACGGCTGGTAGAACATTAGCTAACGTGTTGAATGTTGAAGGAAAGTCATACACTCTACGATGATCTAAAATTAGGCCAAAGCTCCTGAACTTTGGAGATTTATAATTTTACAATGAAGTCATTGTGTCGATGTATATTCAGCTTGAATAGAGCTTTACTTTGCTAACAAGTAGGTTTGTTTTGGAAGAATATGCACTTAACTCATTTATTTATAGCCAATAATTAACTTATACCAGGTATTTTAGAATACGCCTTCTTCTTTCTCTTTATAAACAATTCTACTTATTCATTAGCGGTTAGATGTCTCCATAGAATTAGGCATCTTTGGCGCGATTTGCCAATACTTGTACTGCTTGATAATTAATATCTTGCTATTTTTGACCACTGTCTACTATTCTATGTACTTAATTGATCACAATATCTATTTTTTACTGTTTAGTATCTACTTGTTTATACACTTTACATTTGTTTTTGCTATCTTCACACATTCTTTGGGTTTCTTAGCGTATTCTGTAATTATTCTCAAGATATAACTTCACAATTTTTATGCTAAACCCAGAGCTCTTCATTGGTGAAGCAGTTAAACACCTGTTAAAATACTACGATTTGTCTGGCCTAAACAATGTAATGTTGTAACTCTCGTGGATCATTAACTCTTGGCTGGAAACTAGCTAGAAGAATAATACCACAATAGAAAAAAAGGTGTTCTAAATTGTTACTTGGCCTTACCTTACCTCAAAAGAGCAAAACTGTTACAACAGTCCCAGAGGAGCTCCTGATTGGACAGATGAATGGAGAGACAAGGATTTAATAGATTAATTAAAAAGAAAAATGGATTATCGATAGCTACTTAAAACATCTGAAGAGAAAGTCAAACGCCCACCCTGAAGAGAAAGTCAAAAGATCTGACTTTTATTGAAACATTTGCGTGGGAACTTATCAAACCACAAATAGAACAAAGGTCAACTATTCCTTTTATACCAAAGGAACTTCGAAGTCGAGCGCGTCAAATACTTGGGCTTGAAGACTTACCCCCTCCACCCCCTCCCGATATGTCGGTAAATGTGATTCGTCGTTGCTACATTTGCCCAAGAAGTCGTAATAAATCGACAAGAAAAAATTGCCAACAATATGTTAAGCATGCTTGCAAAGAACATGTGCGAGATGTCTGTACGGCATGTTTATCAGAGTAAACTATTTAATATATTTACCATTTATAGCTTTTTATGTATATGTATTGTTATGGATCAGTTTATCTATCAGAAATAGAATAAAGAATTTTTTATTATTTTAATATACCGCGGGCATATAAGCTAAAATACAACCCTGTACTTATTTGTAATAGTTAGAATAAGAGAAAACATTGTTCCGTGACGGGACCCTAACGAGTTTTTCGTGAAAGACAGTGAATAGTGAGAGGACAATGGAACCCGTATAATTATAGGTTTAGGAATAAACTTGTAATTGTATTTTGCGGTGGGCATTTTTCAAAAGTAAATAAGAATTAGATTTAGATAAGAGATAACAAAAATTTGGAAACTTATTTCTGTTGAAAAAGGCAAAATTGTTAATGGTTTCTGAAAAGTTATTTGAGTAATAGTAGTTTATTTGTTTTAAATATCATGTGGGAAATTTTCTAAATCGAAAATAAGTGGGAAAGATGAATGCTTATGATTGCTTAACAAAGAATGGTGGGAATGAGAGAGTTAAGAAGGTTGTCTGGGAGAAATTGAAAGATTATTATGTTACCGGCAGACCAGAAGAGAAGACGTGTTTTCGTGTAGTCAATCTGAGTACCAGTATTTTCGTTTGTTAGTGAAAAAAGTGGAAGCTGAGAGCAGATCAAAATTATTGAAGAGAAGATTAATACCTCTTTTGAGTCTGCATAGTCCACGAGATATAATTGAGAAAGAAAGGAGAATTTGTGAATAAAGAGTACCGGTCAAAAGCGGCTTGGGCTTGTGTTTTCGAAGGAGTAGTTTGCTGGTAAGTGGTTTGGATCGATGCTGAGAACGGGAAAGATTTGATGGTAGCCGGACATAATCAATCAAGGAAGGAACTGTGGTTTGATCGAGAGGAGACATCATTGGTGTGAAAAATAAAGGTCAGTCAAATAATTTGAACGAAAGAAAATTTTAAGATATTCCAAAGGTAAAATCAAATATAAGCATACTAACTAAGATTCCAAGTTTCAAAGAGTAATTTTTTTTTGTGAATAAATTATATTTTTATATGGTCATTTTTTTTTAGTAGATATTATTATAAAACAGATCAATAGATAGTTTGTAATTAAAATTAAATTTATAGGTATAGGAGTTTGTTGGGAAAGATAATTGCCCACAAAAGTTATTTATTAATATTCATACGTATTGCTTATTGAAAATAAATAATAGATTTGTGTGCATATTTATATTGTTTTAATGTTTAGTTCCGTTTCCTGTTCTATCCCGATTATGAGCAACTAGGAGATACTGAACCCACTAGAAGAGATATATAAAGTAAACTGATTAAAGTAATAATTAAAAAAAAAGGCACCCAGAGAATTTTTAATAGTAATTGAATTGTATGACTCTGCATAAATTAGTGAATTAATTAATTAAATAATTGAATTAATTAAATTAGTGTTAATTAATAATAAAACATCATAAAGCAGATCACAACAGTATATATTTGTCAGACGAGTTTATAGTTTCATTTGTATATGCTTGCTTATAGTTTAAAAAAATGGAAGAGTTGTCTAGTTTTCTAAAATTGCGTTTGATTTTTCACCTATTTGTTAACAAAGTGTAAATAAAGGTCTAAAAATACAAAAATATTTTGTTTTTGCTGTCACCGTGAATTATTACAATGTTGTATATACATAAGTTAAATATAGTTTTGCAAAGCTTATGTAAATAAATTCCTATTAACTAAAAAAGCTTTTTACCTTAAAAATAGACATATTACGTTTGAAACAAAATGGATTACGATTGTAGTCCACGAGACCAACAACATCAGTTCACTATACGCTACCAAGGTAGGGTTAAATGGAGTTGGGCCATCTTTGAAACCAGACTACAGAATAAGTCACTTATTTTTTGGAGATTTAATCCAAAAATTCTTTTTCTGAACAATGTATTTATGCACTTACAGCTCCATAAGAATCAATTAGAATTAAGTGACAAATAACTGCAGTTATTCGTCTTGGAAATCATAGAATGGCACAAAACTCTTCTTCGACTTGCACCATTTCATCATTTGACTAATACATCTTTAATTCTTAAAAATACCCCTCTGTGGCTCAGTGGTAAGAGCGCCTACCTTTGAACGTAAAGATCGTGAGTTCGAATTCACCTGGGTGGAGAAATTTTCGTTTATTAAAAATTAATAAATGAAAATATTTTCTATCCTTGTGCGATCGGTACTCATCGGAGGGACCGCAGACGTTCGGATACAATTAGCGTCTCTTAGCGAAGACAATGACGTCGACTTTGCTAAGTATCAAGACAATTACTCTGCACCTACACACACTACACTAGGTACCTGACTGTAAAAATTCACTGTACCATGCCAATGACCATTAGTTGTCGACGCATTAAACTCAATAAAAAAAATTATTAAAGCTGTTGTCCTCGATATACGTATATAGTGATGAGTGCTTTACCACCCGGCTTGTCAACGTAAGAGATAGAAAACACAGTAGAGGTGGGAAATAATCGATAGAAACCTATAATTTACATTACATTGCATTAACACTATCGATAGTCTCACACCTTTAAACGTTAGCTTCGAGCTAAATCACCTCGGTCATAATTGTTATGTGTGCGTCGTATGTGTGACGTATTTCAGTGACATTTTTTAATTTTGCATAAAGTAAAAAATGATTGACCACAATAAAGCAAAAAATGTGAATAAAATAAATTAATTAATAGTGATTATTTAATCTAAAGTTTTAAATTATTAACCAAGAATAATTTCTACTATGATTTGAGGAGTTTCATACACTCTTGTCACGGAAATAAACATCAGTCCTTCGTGGATTAGTGGTAAGAATTCGACACATGCGACGCAGACGATTAGAGTTCCAAACCCACATGTGGTTTTCTTTTTATTTAATAATAATTTGAAATTATGCAGAGATCCTTTTGATTTGAATCAGTAAACATTTATTTTAGTCGTTACTAGTATTAGAAGTGTTTAAAGTTTTTTAAATAAATATCTTTTTGGATTTGAATTATTTTGTATGTCCGTTTTATAACATTGGAATAAGAATAAATTTTAAATAACGAGTTTTTCGAAAACTTGTTTCCTAATATGTATCATATTTTCTATTATTTTTTGATTGAGTAAAACAAAATTTTTATCCTTGGTGTGAATTGAACCCCAGTCTTCTAGTCAATAGACCACGTGTCTAAGTATTACACCAACTCCACATACAAAAACTGTTTTCGGACAGAACATACCTACCTTTAGTTTAGTCAAATATTTCAGTTGAGTTATTTTTATTATTAAATAAACTTAAAGATTTATAATTTAAAATCGCTACTAATTAATGTTTTTACTTTAATTCTTAATTTATTCAGTCATTTATTCTTACATCAGAAATTATTAAAATAAAATATTTTCGCGGTCATCCGTATAACTAAGACGGAAGTCAAAAAGCCACGTCTAAGAACTAGCTTTATCTTATTCTTTCTCACAAAATCCATCTTCTATCCTTTCCACTATTTTGCCGGGTTTTAAAGCGACTTTAAATAGTTCTAATACTATAATAATGTCCAAAGGTGTGAGACTATCGACGGTGGTAATGTAATGTAAATTATAGGTTTCTATCGATTATTTTCCACCTTTACGAGTTTCATCTCTTTTTATTTCACAATGTAACTGTGTTTTCTATCTCTTACGTTAAAAAGCCGGGTGGTAAAGCACTCATAACTGTATAGACACCTACTAATATTTGCATTTTTCCAGAAGCAAAAAATATTATTATTAAAAATAACTGTTGCACTGGTGTAACAGCTTCTCCCCTAAAAATATGTGCTGATTGGTATTTTCTTCATATACATGTAAAAAATAACGTTGATTGGTTTGACTTGTTAACGATTTTTTATCCAAAATGGTTAATTTGATGACAATTTGAGATATATCTTAAGTATATTACTTACCTGTTTGCTCTAAAGTTTTATCAAAGGTTCGATCAGTTTAGATAACGACATAAGTGTATCTTTTGCCACAGGAAACCTGTCAAAGAAATATAAATTGTTATATTTTTCGAAAAAAAAAGAATTGTTTCTCTGTAAAACTCTTAAATGGCTTTGATAGATTCATGTTTGGATTAATTTACAAACTTACAACGTCCCTTTGTTGACATTTTTTTTTTATTTTTGATAGCACTGTATCAGGTACAGTTTAATTTGTATCCTTTAGGATGCCCAAAAATGTCATTTTTGTAATGAAAGCTTGGCTTTATATTTAATTAAAAAATCCTCCAAAATTGTTTGATTTATTTGACTCTCTGTTAAAATAATTCCATTACTAAAGACAATGGTATCGATTACCAATTCTTTACTTGAAATACTGGAATTATTTATCAATTAACATCAAAAGGGCACTTTTTTAATTAGGACAACTTTTGGCGTAATGAAATTTCTCCAAGATCTAACTAAGTTATAAATTTATGCTTTTTTGCTCCATCGCAAAGATATTACGAAATTTCCCGATCACGTTTCCTGGCAACTTTTGCTGGAAAATCATTCTTAAGATGTCGAGAAAATGTTGCGGCTTGTAGTTTTAACTCTTAAAGTTCGAATAACGAAAAAGAAGAAATTACTGGCTTCGTTTTTTTTTGTTTAAACTTGAAAATTTCGTGAAGTTGAGCAAGTAGCTATATTAAATATTAAAATAGCTTTTTCTCGTACTGAAATGGCTAGTTAACATTAAATTTTCAAGATGCTTGTGGATTACGGACAGGTAAAACTTTAAAACGAGGGTTTTATTTCGTGTCGTTGTTTGTTTTGTTAATTTGTTTCGTTAAGCAGATCAAGTAGTTTCAGAATGTTCGTTCGAATAAATTTTGTATCAACTTTATTCCTTTGGGGTCGTAATTTAATTAAAAAAAAAAATAAAATTAATGCTTTAAAATACATGAGAGCACAAAAGCGGGAAACTGATCAAAAGCTCTACACGGGACAAATTTAGAGTATATATCGAAGAAAAATAGGGGTGTAGTAAGTCTTTTTGACTATTTTGCTCAGTAGTGGTGCGTTTATGCTCTTAAAGCCGTGTGAGATTTTTTTTACAAAATGTAAGGCATTGAATTTGTTTGCAGGTGAACTGTAATTCTATTATAATTTAAAATATTATTTTACTCAACTATAAGGAAGCTCAAAATTAAAAATATTCCTCAAATATATATCTCGTACTAATTCATCTAAAGCTAAAATAATCGTTACCAAAAAATATGTCATAGACTAGAGCAGTGAATGCCCCTGAAATATA
Organism: Diabrotica balteata; assembly: GCA_918026665.1. NCBI lineage: Eukaryota > Metazoa > Arthropoda > Insecta > Coleoptera > Chrysomelidae > Diabrotica > Diabrotica balteata. The sequence goes on along the minus strand of OU898281.1, from coordinate 154,610,038 downwards.
GAATTTAAATAAATCATGGTTTTGCTGGCATCATCAACTTGGTCTTTTTTCTTTGTTTTTTTTTGTTTCTTTTTTTTTTCGGCATATGCATTTGTCATTCAGCAAGTCACAAGTTTTTAAGTTCTTCTTAAACGAACGAAAAGAAAATAATTATAACAATGAATATTTGGTTATAAGTAAAGGAACAAGGTTACTCGCTTCTCGTCTAGGGACTCATCAAGACATTCAATTAAAACACAAACTAGACTGGGTCTGGGATAGCAGGTTTAAAACAAAAAATCTAATAAAACAAAGGTTACTATTTTAACTGGGCTTACAGATTAAGGTTACTTTTCGAAATAAATTCTGTTAAGTAGTTATATACAATTTATATAATATTTGTTATAATAACACATACACTGTCATAATACAACAGAGAAGATTGTAAGAACTACCGAGGGCTTTGTGTAACTAACTTAATCTGCAGAGTCTACGGGAAGATAATTAAAAGCCGAATAGAAGATTGTTGGGTAGATGCTGAAGATCAGAGTGGCTTTCGTACTGGTGGTTCTTCTATAGACAATGTGTTCTGCCTAAAACAAACGATAGAAAAGCGTTTGGAACATAATATGGAGACACAATAGTATTTATTGATCTTCAAAAAGCATATGACAGTGTCCCATTAGCTAAGCTATGGCAGCTGCTGAAGACAAGAATATTTCACCGATTTACATTAATGCTGTAAGGGAGTTGTACGATGATATGACGAGTGTAATAAGGATTGAACAAAAAGTGACAAAAAAGATAAAACTGACCAAAGGACTCCGCTAAGGCTGCTTATTGCACCTACACTCTTTAAGATTAATTTGGAGGGGGTTTTAAATATTTGGAAAAGAAAATGTGAACCTATGGGTGTTAAAATTGTAAACCATACACTGTACAGCTTGCATTTTGCTGATGACCAAGTACTACTTGCAAAAGATCAAGATGATATCCATTACATGTTACGAAAAATAGATGAAAAATAGACTAAGTGGGGCTTATCAATTAATCCATCAAAAACAGAGTACGTAGTAGTGGGAGGTGAAGGAAAGCACTTAGAACTAGGAAGCAAACAAATTCAAAATACTGATAGCTATAAATATCTCGGTGTAAACATTACAAACAATGGTCGGGATACAAAAGAAATAGCTACTAGAATTGGTCAAGCAAATTCAGCAATAAGTCAACTAAATAGTATACTTTGGAATAACCACATCACCCAAAACACAAAAATTTAGGATATACAAAAGTATCATAGAAAGCACTGCTACATATTGTTCAGAGCTTTGGGTAATAAATAAAAATGACGCATCCAAAATAAAAGCAATGGAAATGAATTATTGGAGAAAATGTTGCCAACTCACTAGAAGAGATAGAGTAAGGAATACTGAAATCAGAGAGCGTATGGGCATAGACATTGACATCCTCGAATCTATAGCAAAAGGCTGAAATGGTATGGCCATGTACTAAGGATGAATGATCAACGATGGCCAAACAGAATGTTACAGTGGATCCCCACCAACCGCAGGACAAAGGAAAGACCAAGAAGATCGTAGAGACAAGAAGTAAAAGGTGCAAAGGAAACTAGGGGTCTACAAGTAGATGACTGGAACGATCGCAAGCGTTGGAAGCTAGTTTGCGAGAAACGGCGGCAGCTGTAATAAACTCGTTATAAAAAAAAAGTGATGTACAATTTTGTTATTTATTGACAAAAGGTAACAAATGTTATAGGATGGAAGAATTTTATGTTTGATTAAATTTTTTAATAAGTCGTCAGTTTGTTGTACAGTTCGTTCGCTGTATCTTTGCACATGTATGAAACTATTCGCGAACTATTTTTAAATATTGTCTCATTTCTACTCACAGAAAATAAAATGTTGAAATTTAGCCGCTTGTCCAACATTTAATAATACATCAGACAAAGACAGTAATATAACAACAGTCTGTGATAAATTCTCATAATTGAACCTGCTTATTGTCAACTTCACAGCGTTGTGGTATTTACAAAATTTATATTCATATTGTTTAATTTTCCATTACATTTTCGTGCCTTGAGTTTATAAATTTTCTCAAAAAGAGTTGTTATAACGACTAACTCTTCACTTAGTGTTGTATTTCTTGATGAAAGTGTAAATTTTGCAGTTAAATTTTCTTACCTTTAATTTGACGTATCATTTTTCAATCTGGCTAAAATTCTGCCTAAAAATTGGCGTTATATAACGTATTCGGATAAATAACACTATTACCAATAAGTATTCGTTTTCTCAATAGTAGGTTACAGGAAACTGCCTATTACTTTTGTCACAGTGTAACTATAACGTAAAATGCAATGGTATTCAAATCGGCATTCGATATGTTAACGTGACCGTGACAATATGGAACGATGGGAATCGTTAGCTCAATCAGTAACAGAATAGGATAGTCGCCGAATTTGTGATGAGCTGTATGTTTTGCCACTTAATAGCTGGGAATACCACCGTAAGCACGTACGATTATTAAGACAGAGACTATGTTTATTGTTATTATAGTATGTTATTAGAATTTGCTTGCCCTTATTCTAATTTAGTTATTTGTAGTTAATGCAAAACTAAATTTTGGAGTTATTTAATAGAATAATATTATACACTAATATTTTTTCTTCTGGCCTTATATTACATAAGTTATGTATAGATCTAATATTTCATTTATAATTTATGTAGTTGAATTATCTATTTTTAAGCTTCTGTCAGCTGTATATGTTTAATATTTATTTTTGACAACCATCACACTTATGAAGAATGTTTATCACTCACGGTTGAAATAAAACTAAACCATAAATACAAAAAGTATTCGTTTATTGAAAAAGATATTATGATTACTACAAGAAACTAAAGCAAGCCAAGCGAAATGTAGCTGCTTGCAGCTTGGGTAATAGGCGACAAAAGTAATAGGTTACCGGAACCTATTACCTGTTTGTCACCGGAACGATGGAACCTATTACTACAAAGTAACTGTATTTTCCATGACTAATTCTGTCTAACGGATCGATATAAAACATTAATTGTTGTCATAAATATCAAACAAATATCAGACAGAATATTTTTTCAAGGGTTTTATTTTTAGAAGATACCTGGAAATACATTAAATTTTTAATCCCAGCAACTCTGAATTTGTATAAATATTTGGAGTTGGAAAAAAAGAACGGAGGATCCCTATTGGCACCTTTGGCTTGTGTTCAAAAGGTATTGTAATGAATTGTATGTTGTTTAATAATTTACTTATCAATAAATTGTTTTTAATTTAGAAGGGTAGCTGCTGTCTTGAAAATATCATAGTACAGTATGTACAATTAATAAACGAAAAGAAAGCAATCCTGTCCTTTCAAGTCTATGCAAAAGTAGACGTCGTCGTAAAAGCAAGACAAATGACCTGCTTGAAGAAACTAAAATACTAATACGGAACACTGTGTACAATATGTAGATACAAAGTAAGTATAAGTTAATATTGTACAAAATAAAAACTGTCTGGTTTATATCCCAGCCAATAGATGTTTCACATCAAAATTAACACTTTTTAAATAAAGTTTTACTATTATTACCAGTTATTACTTTTTTTTAGAAAAGCATTTTAGTCTTCAAAGTTTGAAATGTGAATTAGAGAAAAAAGAAGTTGTTACTATAAGAAAAACATCATTGAGCTGTGTAATAAGAGATATAGGATTTACATATAAAGAGGATAACAGTCGAAGATCATTATTTGAAAGAACCAATATTGTTGCTTTAAAAGCAAAATTCTTGCGTAAGTACTTTGAAAACCTGGAAAGTGTGCATCCAAGAGAACTTGTTTTTTGGAAGAAACATGGATTTATTCAAAAGGAAATAGAACAACTTCCTGGCACGACATTAGTAGCAAAAGTGTACGTAAACTAAAAGGTTTTAATTGTACACGTAAAATTGTAAAATTTTCGAAATTTATATTTTTCCATTGTTTTTCTTTTCTAAAATTCTTGTTTTCTAAAGTTTAATTATTTTTTTTTTGTGTTGGTAACTTAGTTCAAAAAGCATGCACAAGAGTTTTTTTAATTTTTAGTACATCATATATATGATATACATATGAAGAAATGTATTTAATTATTTTAGTGGGGATTTGATCAATATCTACTGAGCTGGTATAGTTTAAGGAAGATATAGCATTCTCAATATCAAATGGTGAGACCTCAGAAAAAAGAATGTGTTGATTTTCATAGTTGTGAAATCGTTAAAGGTATAGTTATTAAAATGTTTTAATGATGTGTGTTTGACTGATGTAGAAAAATACTCACCAAATTTGTTTGCTATGTGTTCTGGATGTATCAATAATTTATTATTATCAGTAATACTCCACTCAAAATTGTTTTTATTATTACCAGTTTGACGATTCACAGTTTTCCATATCTCCTTCCTTCTTTTATTATTAACTTTGATATGAGGCTTTTTTTATATCCTTTACCTTACGAAATAAAGTTGGCCTTTTGTATCTTATAGTTATACATTAAATCTGGATTACCACTAACATTTGCTAGCCAAAATAAATCTTTAGGTTAATTTATTAGGGTAATATATTAGTTAATAAATAATAATAATAATTTAATTAAAATCGAATAGAATTTATTACTAATGACAGTCTATAGTTTATTTGTATGAACGAGAGAGTAATTAGCATAATTTTAACTGGTACCTCCGACCACTCCATGGGCGTGCTCAAGATTAATTGAAAAATTACTTTGAATAATGGTAAAAAATAAATGAATTATTTCAGTGTTATAAAGTGTTATGTGTATGTAAACAAAAGTGACCTCTTTTATCAGAACACTATATTAGAACTGACTGGCCTACATTAAAAGGGGTTTTAAAAAATTCACATTTTTTTTAATTTTTAAAAATTACAAAAGAGAAAAAGAGTTTTTAAAACCGTCTAAGGTATGTTAAATAGATGAATAAAAATATTAATATAAAACTTACAGCTACTTGTTACAAATCCAAATCAGATTCAGAAGATGAACTTTCAGAACCAAGATTTATAATAACTGGCTCGATCATTTTATCAGTAATATTGTCCAGCTTCCACATTTTTTCCTCTTCTTTAATAGTGTGATTTACTGCCTTTTCCCAGTTTTCAGGTTTTACATTATTTGCGGCCTCCAAAAACAACTGTTTAACATCATGAATTTTAAAAGTGGTATTTTTTCTTGAAACTTCACTCTTTATCTGTGCCCATACCAGTTCAATCGGGTTTAATTCACAATGATATGGTGAGAATCCAAGTATCCAAATCATTCCACGATTTTTGGCAATTTCATCAATTTCGTATTTTTTTAATTTTTCTTTATGAAGGGCACATAACGAATAAAGTTCCTTTCGTAGAGATCCGGGATGGTACGTAATATTTTTTGAACTCAGCCAATTCTGCAAGTCTTTTTTTAACCACTTGGTTGTGGGCAGTCCTTCTATAAGTCTGGAGTGATAACTTGCATTATCCATTACTATTACACAGTTCTTAGGAAGAAGATCTATCATTTTTGTTCGAACCATTCTTGAAAGACATCAGCGTTCATGTCTTCATGGTAGTCACCGGTACGAATTGATTCAAAAGTTAATAAACCACCTTCAACAAAACCGTCTGAACTGCCAATGTGTACTATTATCAGCCTGCGTCCCTTTCCTGATGGTGGGTTTAAACCAGTAGATAAGTTATTTACAAAAGCGTGCCTTTGACTTGTAACATTTTCATCCTGCCAAAATTTATTTGGTGTATGACCCTCGTTGATCCATATTTCATCAAGATAAAATATTTTTCTTTTTTGGTTTCTCATTTCCTTTATGGTTCTTAAAAAATGTCTTCTCCATATGACAATATCGCTTCTTTCTAATAAAATAGACTTTCTGGGATTCTTTTTCCAGCGGAAGCCTATGTTTTTTAAAAGTTTTCATAACGTACTTCGACTCATTTCTGGGTAATCCTTATCATCTCGAACTGAGACAAGAACTTTATCCAATGTTGGAAATTCTTGTCTAAAGAAGAATTCATGCACTTTCCGTCGAAGTCCTTCTTTAAAATGATATTCTATTTGAAATTTTGATTTCCCTTGAGCATTACGTGGCATTTGAAAACTACCACATTTCTCTTCTTTAATAACTCTGTAAATCGTAGATTTCCTAACACCAAGTATACTGCTAACTAACTCAACGGTCTCATCAACACTTTCACATAAACGTTTGTCTGTAAATGATTTAAAACAATTAAATATTAATGTTTTTTCATTAACTGTTAAAGGACCAATTTTTCGGCGTTTACACGGCACTTCCAAATTTTCCATAACACTAGTATACACAATAAACTGCACCGTGCAACTGAAGTACCTACTTTTAGTGAACTGTTAAGGATTTTGAATACGCCACTTGGACCTTCCTACAAAATAGAAAAACCCACTATCACATTTTCTGTGGAATAAGTTTTAAAAGGTAATTATCTAGTCAATTACTGTCGTAGATTCCTGGAATTAAAGAATTAAATGTTTGATTGTTGAAACCCTTACTTTGTGGAATGCACTCATTTCAGATAAAATAAAACGTGGTATTTTATCTAAAGAATTAAACTTTATTTTGCAAATAGGTAGGTACTTATTAAACTTTTATTGGTTATATATACCCAATAAAATAAACATCTTACATTTCTTGCAAATTTATTAGTACTTGTTAACCTCCATCACTCCGACACTGGCAACCTTATTTAGGGATTAGTAACCCTCACAACTATTGTATTCTATTCTGCTCCAACCTTTATACCTGGTGGTCATACTCAATTTAAAATTGTTTTCCTATATACTTCTGTAAAGTTGTTCACAAATATCTGTTTTTCATTGAGTCACCCGTATCAGCAGTTTAGGGATTTGCATACATAATTTATTGTTTTATTACTCTCTCATACATAAAAATACACTATAGTTGGTGCAATTGCTTATATAAAAAAACAAAGGATTGAATTTATGAAGCGGTCTTTTCTCATTTGCGGTTTAATTTAAAGAACCACATTCATCATAAGGCTAATTTCCCAAACAAACTAAGTTATTACTAGTTTGTCAAAAGTAATGTTACCTAACAAATTCGTTTTAAGGAAGATATATCGTTCCCTTCCTGCAAGTAAATAATTTCATTATTATGCATTCGCTCCTCTCTCCCATCTAATCCTTTTCTACAACAATAAATCATTCCATGCGACGCTTTTTAATGGCGGCGTCGAGCGTCCATATACTGCCATTAAAAAAGCGTGTGTAGCTTTTTATTTCTAAAATAATAGAAGCTTCGGGATGGTCTGAAAGATTGAAATGGAAAAGGGTTTTCGTCTTTACGATCGATACATAAATACAAATAAAAAAAGTTTAATGGAACCAGACATAACGGAAGTCGTTATGAGTGAAACTGCAAAGGGCGTGAAGAATACTAGAGATGTAAAATATGTGCTAAAATTACATTTCATGTTCTATCGTATAATTATTTCAAAAATATAATAATATTTTCTTTGGAATACAGGGTAAATTTTTGTTTTTTATAATAGCAGGACATATTAAACAATAATTTTCTTTTTCAACTCGTACTAGTTAGTTAGTTTACTAGTAAATTGTATGTTACCTACTATTTGGATGCTAAGTAAATGCATCATAACAGATACTGACACGTAATGACTAGCACGTAATAAAAAAAATTACGCATCAGTTTTATAAAAATGTGTAATATCACATAAGCCTCGTAAGTCAGTTGGTCGAGTTACCATGGAAACGAATTAACAGACGTTATTTTGACAGATTAAAAATTATTAATCTGTCAGTGTAAGTATAATGGTAATTTAATTTTTATTTATATAAACGAAAATAATCGTAGAAAAAGTATAGTAC
>OU898281.1:154528649-154601608 GCA_918026665.1 Diabrotica balteata | reverse complement strand
CTACAGATAATTAAAGTTTAAAAAAAAGTTTACGAGAGAAAAATTATAATTTAAAATAAAAATCCCAGTGATTGGCTTTATAGGTACCATAGTTTTATAAAAAAAAACATTATATAATAAAGTAAAAGCTTCTTTGAGTAAAATGATATAAAATTTATTAAAATTTTAAAAATTATTCAAAATGGCCCGATAAAACATTTTCGATATATATTTTCAATATCGCACCATCCTCAGTAAAAAAGAGGTATTAAAGAAAAATACATTTTATGTCACCTCAGATACCCAAACTGAATTCCTTAACATTTAAAATCAACAGAGAAAAAAGCCAAAAATTCCAGAAGATAAATGCCTTTATGAGAGAAATTGGTAAAGGAGCAAAGATTTTAGGTGAACAATAATAAATTATAAGTATCAAAAGTTGCTTTGAACAAATGACAGGTTCAAATACAGTGTCAGTTGGAAGAACATAAAGACTGTTTGAGACTGAGTGTTTGTTATCAAATAAGTATGTCTTCATATAACCACAGTTAATTAGGAAACTTCTCTGAAAGCTTTAAAAATAATCAATAGAAAGATAACAATCAACTGAGCGGCGACCGATGGACATAATAATAATAATAATATTAATATATCCGATCATCCGATCTGAAATATAAATGCGAGAAATTGGTGAAGGAACCAAAAATGTGTTGAACAAAATTTATATTCTAAGAATCACAAGATGCTTTGAATGAATTACAGGTTCATATCCAATGTCAGTTTAAAGAAAAATAGACTGTTGCTGAAGTCGTAAGTCTTTATATAACCATAGATAAACATAAAACTTTCCTGGAAAGCATTAAAAATAGTCAAAAGAAAGACAACTACTGAACCATAACCGATGATACAGTCCGATCTGAAAAACAAATGTGAGAAATTGGTGAAGGAGCCAAAATGTGTTAAATGAACAATTATTATAACAATTAAAAGTTGCTGCCAACAAATTACAGGTTCAAATCTAGTGTCCAGTTTGAAAAAAAAAAGAAACTGTTTGAGACTGAGAGTTTGTTATCATAGTAATATCCCTAGGACATTGATAACAGACGAGATATATTTCATGACAATCGAAAGCTCGTTCCTTGGTAACAGTTACCAAGCTGTTACCAAGCAACGAGCTTGAGAAATTTGTCATGAAATTATGAGGCACTCATCAATGTCCGAGGAATATTCGGCAGATAATTTTTCGAAAAAAAAAAAATCATTACTCAACATAACGAAACATTTATTTATTAAAAGTACAGTTAGTGAAAGTACAATTATTAAAATTTAAGTTAACATTAGATTCTCATTGCCGAAACGTGACATTTTGAAATTTATTTGGATGAAGTTGTCAAACTCAATCGTGTTGTCATAGGGATTGAAAATTGCACTGAATGCAATTATCAGTCTAATATGACATGATTGGGTGAAATTGTTCCACATGACACAAAATGACGAAATTTGAATGGTTGTTAGAACAGTCGAAAAATTATCAAATAAATAAGTCTTTATATATCCACAGTTAAGCAAAATACTCTGGAAAGTAAAAATAGTCAAGAGAAAAATAATTACTTTAACATGAGAATAACAACAGTGGAGCACTTTTATTTTCCATGGAGTTTTTTGAATAACTTGCAGTGGATATTCTCTATCAACTTCTTATAACAGACAGGGAAAACAACTATTTAGTAGTGAAAATTAAATATTTATTTATATTTATTTAATTATTAAATAGCTTGAAATTGCTCTCCTTCGAAGTCAAGAAGCTACTACAGTAGTAGAAATATTTATAACTTAATTTTGTATTACGACGGAGTTTTAGAGAATACATTCTGATTATGAATCAGAATTATGTCAAAAATTATTAAAAATCGTATTATTAGGGATCTTATTATTCTATGCCACACTTCATTAAAAAAACTGTAACTTCTATTGTAGTTTACGTCTAAAAGCTAAATAAAACATTAGAAGATCCTTATTTTAACAATTACTGTCATAATAGCAATATATTTTTGATGTATAAAATAATTTTTTATGCTGTGGCATATTTCTTGTTCAAACCGTCCATGTTAATAAAATAAATCCTCAACGTGAAGTAGTTACCAACCACAAAAGTAAAACGACCGCATAAGTTTTCCCTCCACAGTATTCCTTACGTTATTGGTACTTGGCTAGAAACTTTGCTGGGTATCATGTTACATTGCACACGAAACGAATCGCAAGGAATTCGTATTTTCACACAAAATAAGAATAAAAGCAAATTCTAGCATTACAGTACATTCCACAGAGCATTTGCTTGCTTTAAGTGTTTTTAAAAGACTTTTATGTGATATTTTATGAGATAGATACAAATAAATCAACATTCTTTTGGTTGAATTCGTAAGACGATAAATGTTTTTAAATATTATAGGTAGCTGGATCGAAAAAAAAACAGATTCTTTAGTTTTAGCATATGTAAGTTCGTGAACTAGTACGGATAAAACTAAATCATATACAGGGTGTTTCCTCGGTTTATCTTCTTCTTCTTTTAGTGTTTATCCGTATCGAATGTTGGTGACCATAATGGCAATCTGTATTTTGCTAATTGCGGCTCTGAAAAGATTTGCGGTTGTTGTGTTATGCCACGTACGTAGATTTTTCAGCCTAAAAATTCTTCGCCTTTCTGTTCCCCGTTTTCCTTCTACTTTTCCTTAAAGAATTAATTACAACAACCCAGATCTTTTGCTTTCCCTCATTATGTGATCGAGATATTCAGTTTTGGCGGTTTTTATTGTAGGAAACAACTCTTTACCATTTTGTATTCTTATAATAAAATAAAAATAATAAATAAAAAAGCAAATAATATTAATAAAACATCCTGGTTATAACGTGGTAGGTATAGGATATCTTAAGAATTCTTAGATAAAACCACATTTTGAAAGCCACAATCTTGCGTATTTGCTTTTATTAATACATTCTTCGTTAATATGAACTCCGGCTTCAACATCTTCTACTGCTTCTTGAAAGATTTTCTGAGTGTATATGTTAAACAGCAAAGTGATAGTATACATCCCTGTCGGACCCCACGTTTGATTTTGATAATATTTGATTCTTCTACCTCTGTACGAATAGAGGATGCTTGATTTTAGTAAAGATTGCTAAAAGTTCTTAGATCATTATTAATTCCAATATTTGATCATATTTCCATCAGATTGTCATGTTTTACTGTATCAAATGCTCTATGGTAATCAATGAATGATGTATGTAAATAAAACATATAAATTGTACTCCATTCGTAGAGAAACCACCTTTATAAGGACTACGATCTTCAATGCAGCATTCTGCAAATCATTTTCCTTGTCTTCAGTAAAATTTCCTTGTTTCATCTCTACCATAAAGGCATATTCTGATCTTATTTTACAAGAGATCAGATCTTTATTGTTCCAACATCTATTTTATATGATCCCATGATTATTCAAAATGGACTATAAGTTGTAATAAGTTTTTAACCATTAGAAGATACTCAAAGGTTCAGATTATATTCTTCCAGTCTTGATCTTACTTTTAACTAACTAATAACTGCTCCACTTACCTCACGGAGCTGCTGTTGTACTTGATGGTATTAAAATTACGATTTCTTAATACTATTGACAGAATAAAGCGACCATCATGATGGTTATTTTTTATGCTTTTTAATTTAAACTGCTTGGGAAAACTGTATTTATAATGACTAGAAATGAATTGATCTAGAGTATGAAATTAATGTGAAAAATCGTTTTTTCGTCACGCTACTCTTGACGCCTTTTCGTAGGCTAGTTCCGTGACACTCGCCTTAGTATTTAACTATAAAGCAAAATTTAATTCAACGCCAATATAAACGCTTGGTTTTAAATGACTGTATAGAATTCAAGAAACTTCTTTCGAATATCCAAATGCTTACATTTATGTTCTATAATTTTAATACTACTACAATCAAAAGCCTTAATTGTAATTATAAAAGCTTTAAAAACATTCACTAGATACTTCTTTTTAACAATGTGGTAGGAGACAGTATTAAAAAACTTTTGCATAATACATCATTTAAATTTTTATAAACTTTTTCAAAACTTTTAGGGTAATGGCTCAGTAAAAGATTAGATAATATGCAGCCTTGTGGCCAGTATCTGATAATGTCTTTGATTTAAAAGCACTGTTATTCTTAAATTGGTATAGCCCAAAATAAGCAGAAGTGAATTTGTAATTATTTTATTGTTTTAAAAAATGCATATTATTGACACTTTTTAATATTAAAACAAAATTTGTTTAATTTACTGTTTTGTATTTTGAAACGATTTCCGAAGTGGAAATTGAAACGTCAATAAACGTATTTTTATCTTTAATTGTGGCTTATTCCCAGATAAATAGAAATTACTTTATAATATGTTATGAATGAGCTCCTCCTCCTTCAAGGCAGACTTCATACCGATATTCCAGATTTCTCATAATTTTAAGACATAGCCATATCCTCTGAAGATGTTAAGTCTGGAGAATATGCAGGATAGGATAAGTCAGTAAATCGTAAAATGAATTTGTTTGGAAAATGTCATTCAAGAAATTGACGAACTACGACAGCAGTATGACTAGTTGCCTCATACTACTGGCAAAATTGGTCTCGAGTTGCCAAATTACGTGCACGACAAAATTGACGTAGATCAGGGATAAAGTGTGTTAAAATTTGTATGTACCAATAGTAAATATGGACCAATGATTCCATGTCCTGAAACTACACACCAGACGCTCAGTTCTGCGCTATGTAAAGGAACTTTCTGAACTTTATCTGGTCTGTGAAAGCCCAGAGATCGATTGTTTAAACTAAAGTATAGTTTACCACACCTTTCCTAAAAGAACAAATAAGACCTGGGGGAGAATTTGTTTTAGCTTTATTCAATTTTGATTTACTTGAGTGTCAACAAATTTTTAACACACTTTAATTATGGAATATCGACCGAAGGTCGTGGATGAAACCAAGAAATGCCGTCTATTAAATAAACTTATGAATTGAAGAGAATAGGATAAAACTGAATTAGCACTAAAGGCAGAGAAATATCAAAATGTTTAGAGGAGGCTGCCGATCATAATACTTATAAACTACTAATATTTCGTTACCTATTCTCTTTGACCTGATTTCTCTGTTACATGCAATGTAGATATATTACATCGATGTAAATTTCTAACGAGATGCTATTCAGCTTCCTGTTTTTATCGATCTATTAACAAGTACTCTGCTATACACATTATAGTATTATCCAGTGAACTGCTTTGCATACTTGGGATAGGATTAATATGTTATCCTCATTTGTAATACGTTTAGCTACAGATAATACTGTGTAATTACATCATAGTTGGCAATCTCTAATTAGTCTTGTATCTTATTGAAATTTCGTAAAGCGCCTAAATGACTGCTTTCCAGAGTCGGCTGATAACTCATACAACAATTTTAGAATTAGAAAATAAATTAATTTATATTAAATAAAATTTAAATTGGAATTGGATTTAAACGAAACATGTAAATAAAATAAATATAAATAATAATAAATACCGCTCTTTTCAGAGGACAATACATACCTGAATAAAGTAGATAAAAGTACCTGAAGTAAATACGTGCCCTAAATGTGATATGCTGAGTAATATACTCAAAGTTATTGAAAGCAAAGATGGTAAAATTAAATATAAAATGAGATAAGTATTCATCACACTGCTGCAAACGATTCATATATTATGAAAAGCAACGGTACAGAAAAAGCAAAATGTGATAGTACTTTAAGATTCCTCACTTTTTACTTGCAGCAGTGTCTCCAAACTTCATCCATAAAAATTCTGCTGTGGCCTTTTATAAAAGACAGTTATGGCAATATAACCTAACTATTCGTAGGAATGGAAAAGAAAGTGTCACATGTTGCATGAGGCACGAAGGTGAAGAAGGAAGGGAAGGTAAAAATATAGCTACATGTATTTATAAAGAACTTTTATCACTACCACCACATACTTCCAAAGTAACCCTGTAGTTGGATACACGCGATGATCAGAACAAAACTTTTCATGTTGTTATTATGTTTTTAGTAGTAATGCATAATAACACTTATTTAGATGTTAGATGACCATAAATTTATGGTCAGTAAACACAGGTATATAAAATGCGATATTGATCATGGATTGATCGAAAACCAAAAAAAAGGTTAAGTGTTACAATTAGTCATCCGTACGACTGGTATCAGCTTGTGAGAAGTACAGGTAGGAAGAAGAATATGGCATAAATATGTTTTATTTAATTATTTTTTAATAAACAGCAGCTTTTTTGGGCTGAACAAAACAGTATAATAATCTGGTATGTGTGGTCTAAATATTATTTTCCGCAAATCGCCAGGAAATTTTGACATTCCTGTCAAAATTTCTTGAAGAAAAAGTCAGGACTTCCTTACTGTAAGGAAATGATAATTCCGTACAGTTGTTAGTGTTCTACATAAATGATAGAAAACACATTGCTTATAAGGAATTAATTTATATTTGGAAAACATCAAGTCATTGCTGAATACATTTTTAAGATCAATTTGTTATATTTTACAGTAATTTGACAGTTAGTACAATTATTAAACATTGGAGGAACACTCTTAGAACTATGAGAAACATTTTGGACAACCAGCAATTAAATTTATAAGCGTCAAGTTTGACAATTCAACCTCAATATGTTTCCATAGTAACCCAAGTAATTTTATTAGGAATTTCAAAGCACCATTTATTTGGGAATAAAATTATCGCGTTTTTTTCTAAATCAATCAATATCTGTCGAATTTTAAACGATTTGCGGAAAAATATGTTTACCTCGTAGGAAAAGCCACATTCCTGGACTCTGTCTTGCTAAGTCTCGGCTTGCGCCTCGACTTAGCAATCTTCACAGTCGTCCAGGAATGTTAAGCTTTTCCTACCCGGTAAACAATGTACTATTGTTACATTTTTATTTATTTATTTAAATATAATAATTTTGTGTACTACGATTTAGGATATATGAAAATTAATTAGCTTCAGAACAAAATTATTTATCGTTTTTTTGCTTCACTTGAAAAGTTATCTAAATTGTCTTATACTCTTTTACCGAGTACCCTAGATATAGTCTTAATAACAATTTAATAGAATATTTTAAGCTGCATCCCACAATTTCCCACAAAGCATTTTGAGTAAATTTGTACCTTTTTCGAAGCGACTAATTGTGCAGTTAATCTATTAAGATTAAAACAGTTTTTCAAGGTATAACACCAAGATATTTAAATTCTGAAACAATTGGAATGCCATTTTGTAAAGATACATTGTAATATTTAATAGAGTATTTTCTAGAAAAAAATATAAAAGCAATACTCTCTTAAGTTAAAAATTTAATAGATTGGATTTTGTTTCACACATTTACGCTATATTTAATTCCATAAAATCAATAATATAAAACGGTAGTTTTTCGTTTTGTGTCGCCACAAAATCCACTCACTTAATCCACTTCGGTGTCATGTAATTAACCCAGTTCTACTCACTTGTGCCGGTAGTCTTACTTTGCGAGATTAGACTGGAAATTAGTGGCGGATGTTCTGTCCAATAGCCAATTAGATTAAAAATCCTTTTAATGTTAGATCGGCGATTGTAAAATGTTTCGTTCCGCGTATTTGGTGGTATTTTAAAAAGGTTCTTTAAATATACTTGTCTATCTATTGGATGAAACAATACAATATTAGCCAAGTGTAATTGAAAAATCCACATACGCTTTAATTGAATTTCTTCATTAATAGACGAGATGCCTGTTTGGATTTCTCTTTGTAAAGGTAAAGCACACAGAGAAATGTATGTAAAAAATTGATTTTTATATGTGGGTTAGGAATCACTATGAACTGATAAACCTGACTAAAATAAAATGTGTAATAGGAAAATAACAACCTCCCTTCGACGACAAAAACACGTCATTTTTCCATCTTAATCTCCAGAAAATCTAAGGTCTACAGTTACAAATTTGTCGGAAAGTCGTACAGTTTGGGTACACTTGTTTATATCGCTAACTGTAGCTAATTTTGTTTTTACAGTATTGTGCGAATTAATGGAATCATAGGCTGTTTTAATGAAAAAACAGTTTATTTAGTAAAAATTTATATTTTGACAAAACTATAAAGGTAAACTTACATCATTCAGTAGGAAATATGTCCCCATTTGGCAACAATTACTGCTTTTACCCATTTTGGCATAGATTCTATGAGTTTCTAGCAGTTGTCAGATATCCTTTCATCTCGATACCAAACCTGAATGGCCGCTTCTATCATTTTTGTTTTAGTGGTACAGTCGATTTTCGCAGTCTAGCTTTGCGAAAGGCCCATAAATTTTTAATTGGGTTGAGGTCGGGTGAATTACCAGGCCAATCTAAAACAATAATCTTCTTATTTTTGAAAAATGCCATTATTTCCTTTGATTTGTGACAGGGAGCAGAGTCCTGTTGAAGAATCGCTCCTCCTTGGGGTTGACATTTTTGGAGTTGTTTGTCCAAATACTTTTCCAACATGGATTTGTATTTTTGTCTGTTCATCATGCCTTCAATTGGCACCAAAGATCCAACCCCCATGTATGAAAAACATCCCCAAAACATTTTCTTGACTGGATGTTTTACGGTTTGATCAATATGAGATGGTGGAAGCTTTTCATTGTCAGACTTCCTGATGAATTTCGACCGCTGTCCTTGAACTATAAAGTGGGTTTCATCTGTAAATAGGACTTTTTTCCAGTCGCCTACAGTCCAATTAGAGTATTTTTTAGCCCACTGTAGCGTTTGTTTCTTCATTCGTTCAGTTAGAAGCTGTTTTTTTTGTGAACGAATTGCCCTTCTACAATTCTCCAAAAGTCTTCTACGAACAGTTGAGTCATGAATCACTGTAGGTGAAGCTGCTAGATCTTGTTGTAGGTCTTGGCTTGATTTTCTTGGGTCCAATTTGCTCTTTCGAAGTCAAAATCTATCATCTGCTGGTGTTGTTTTTCTCTTTCTTCCACATTTTCCTAACCTTTTCACATCCACTGATCCCGTTTCTCGTTTACGCTTCAAAATTTTGCTAACTACCCCCTGACTCACTCCACACGTTCTAGCAATCTCTCTTTGTGACATACTAGTGTGTTCACTCAACGTGACAATCTTTTCACGCTTCCTAGGCGTAATATCCATGTTGGAATAAAACCAAAAACAACACAAAACAGTACAAAAACCCCCAAAACAACACAAGCTTGGTAAGAAATGACCTAAAACACACCAACACACAGTAAGGTTATGTTTTCAATGCTTGGTCAGCTGTCAACTGTGTAGGTAGTGTTGCCAACTGTGAATATTAAAAAAATGAAAAAAAAATTTGCAGTGATTCCATTAATTCGCAAAATACTGTAACTATAGGAGCGAAAGAAAACCTTGACGCGGTACCCTCACAATGCTAATATAAAGTTAACTGATACAGCATCACTGACAGAAGTTGATTTAATCAAGTTAAGGTACATTTTTGCTAGAACATCTTGTTGCAATAATCACTAAGCGATAAACGCGTTGTACCGCTTGTGTAGTTTGTTAGGGTGCCATTTTGACTGAAGAGCCTGTCGCTTTAACCGCAAGCGTCGATCTTTGGCGACTGGTACGAGAGAAGACATAGTCGCAAACGCTGAGCGCCAATAGTGGCTTAAGGCATGTTTTTACTAGGGCGTTAATCATCGATAAGCGATCATCATTGTGGACACTTAAGTAAATGTTTCAAGATTAGAAAAACATGCAATATTTATCAGAAGACAAGAAGAATACTTCAACATTTTGATAAACCATCATTTATAAGAAGATGATGATTTATTTTTGTTTAAATGGCATAGGCAAGTGTCATACATCCAGTCTTCTTCTTCTTCTTCTTTTTTTTTATAAGCCAAATGCTTGTTCAATGTCGATTAATGCCTCTATTGGAGGTTATCACTCCATCTTTTGCGTGGTCGCCCGATACTTCTTTTACCTTTTGGTGATTTGTCCCTCGCTATTCTCACTAATCAGATCTCTTCCATTCTGTTTATGTGTTCGTTCCATTCCTTTTTTCTGTTCAGTGTCCACTCATTTATTTCTGGTATTGCATTTTCTTCTGATCTCTTTACTCCTCATTAGATCCCTCAGTGTGTTTCCTGTAATTCTCCTCAGTAAACGCATCTCCGCTGTTTCTAGTAGTTGCTGAGTTTTGGAGGTATCCGGTCTTGTCTCTGAAGTGTATGTCATTATTGGTTCTATTGTTGCTTTGTAGATTCTTGATTTCACGTCGGTATTAATGTGGGGATTGCGCCATATCGTGTTATTAAGACAACCTGCTATTTTATTAGCCTTTTGTACTTAATTTTTCACTTCCCTCTCCTTATCTCCGTAGCTAGACAGTGTAATTCCTAGGTAATTTGTCTCCATTACTTACTCAATGCTGATATCGTCTATTTCCAGTTTACATCTAACTGGTTTTTTACTGATTACAATTGTTTTAGTTTTCTGTGTAGAGATCACCATATTAAAGTCCTTTGCCCTTGTGTTGAATCTACGGGTTGGTCTTTGTAGATCGTCTTCATTAGATGCAATTAGGGCCGCATCATCTGCATAGCAGATTATTCTGATTTCTTTGTTCCCCATTTTGTATTCTCTTCCTTTATTAATAGTATTGATGATTTCATCCATGATTAGATTGAATAGCGTTGGACTACGCGAGTCTCCTTGTCTTCTTCCATTGCCCATATTTATTGGATCTGTAAGCTGGTCATCTATTCTGACTTCCATATTGTTGTTCTGGTAAATGTTCTTTATTGTTTTTATAAAATTTAGTGGAATTTCTCTATCGTAAAGAAGGTGAATTACATCTTTAAGCTTTACTTTATTGAAGGCTTTCTTCAGGTCTATTAGACATATGAATGCTGGTCTGTTATACTCTAGTGCTTTCTCGGTTATCTGTTTGTTTTACTTCTTGTACGGTTATCTCGACTTCCTCGTTTGTAATGATTTCTGGTGTTTCTGGTTCTAACATCATTTGCTGTTCATCATTATAAAGCTTCTTTAGGTATTCAATCCATGTGTCGTTATCTATGTGTTTCGGTTCGATTAAGTCTTTCATCTCTGATCTTTGGCCTCTTATGAAACGCAATATTTCCTTTTGTAGACCGTAAAAGTCGTGTTCCATTTCTTTTGAGAAGCGTTCCCAGTGTTCGTTTTTAATTTTTCTTACTAGTGCTATTGTTTCGTTTCTTATCTTCAGTTATCTATACATGTAGTCAAAACATAAAAATATTCTACCCAGAAAAGTAAAAAGGGATATGAAAAAGTTGCCTAGAAAATGTTTTTTATATCCAGTTTCTTCAGAAGCAATCTCCCAAATAAAGAACTCTTAAAATCACATACACATGCCACTATAGTCGCTTAGCATTTGCAACTGTGTCTGCTCTCAAACCAGTCGTCAACGATTGACGATAACGGCTCCAGCGACAGACGCTTCAGTCAAACGGCGCGGTAGCAGACCACACAGGCGGTACACCGCTATCATCGCTTAGCGACGATCGCTCACCAATGATCGCAACAGATGCTCCAGTAAAAACGTACCTGTATGTATATGATTTTTAGTGATTTTTTTGTTTGAGATATTCTCTTCTAGAGACACTGGATATGGATATAGTTTATAAATGACTTTTTCATATTCCTTTTAACTAACTAAACAAGAAATCAAACTGAAGGTCATTTAAACAGAAGAACTGTGGAGACTTAAAATTATCTGCTAATAAATGGTTGTTTGTCAAAATTTTGCAGTTGTTGCTTGTCTTATTTTAAATATTGTATGTTTTATATATATATCCCGTTTATAGCGTAATCCGCCTTTGGGTTCCCGTTCGCCAAGCCTGTCTATTCTGCCAGTCTTCTTCAAATAGATTTCTTGCTGACATGGCTTTTGAAATTCCTTGCATCCATGTTGTTGGTGGTCGTCCTCGTTTTCTTTTCTCTGGTGGTACCCATTCTAATATTTTTTTTGGTAGTCTTTCTTCCCCCATACGTCTAACATGTCCGTACCATGTCAGTTGTTGTTTTTCGATGTCTTCTATAATTGATCTTTGTACATTCATTTGATTTCTTATGTCCTCATTTCTCACATGTTCTAATCGAGACTTTCCCGCTGCTCTCCTCCAAAAATCCGTTTCAACTGCCAAGAGGTTACCTTTAAGTTTTTGTGATAACTGCCATACTTCTGAGCCATACACGATTACTGGTTTCAATATTGTGTTATATATTCTTTTTTTTCGTTTCCGGTCTTATATTTTTCTGCCATAGTACTGAATTCAATGCACCTATAACTCGTTCCCTTTGGTTATTCTGTCTTTTATGGCTTCATCAGTTCTTCCTGTCTTTGTTAGTTTTACCCCCAAATATATACATTGATCGCATTTCTTAGTTTTCCCGTCTTCTAAGTCGAGGTCATCTGCAGTATTTTCTCCTCCTATGCAAAGATATTGCGTTTTTTGTAAATTTACTTCGAGTCCCCATTTTTTGTACTCTTCCATTAGTTTTCTAGCCATATACTCTAGATCTTCCTTGTCTTGGGCAATAACTACCTGGTCATCTGCCTGGTCATCTACCTGGTCATCTAATATTGTATGTTTTTTATATCCTAAAACACCTTAAATTTCTAACACTTCTTCATCCTCTACTTCTTCTACTGCCGGGTATTTTAACAATAATTGTTTTCTTTTACATACGCTTACTGCTGCAACAAAACCATTTGTTTACCAGATAATGGACAACTCACCCACTCACTCAAAATTCAATGAAATTTTAAGTTTCGTTGAATGCTGTGTATATTTATCGTTTGTTTGAAATCTAGTTTTATGACTTTTTTTCTGATGTGAATTACAGTCCAAGTGTCGTCAGTTATCCAAGGCTTACTGTTTATAAAAATCGGTGTCGTACAATGAGTTGCTTTTACAATCTGAGGCAAAATACGTTTTAGAAGAAAAAAAAAGTAAAAAAGAAAGTGAAGATAAAGAAATTAAAATAAAATTCTTCTTCTTCTGGATCCTATCCGTTTCGGATGTTGGAAATCATATTGGCAATCATAACCTTGCTCGCTGCGGCTCGAAACAGCTCCGTTGAGGTTTTCTTAAACCATGTTCTTAAATTCCGCAGCCATAATATTCTCCTTCTACCGGGTCCTCGCTTACATTTGACTTTACCTTGCAATATAGACTGTAGCAGGTAGTTACGGTGCTCATTTCTCATAACGTGTCCCAGATATTGCAATATTATGCGTTTGATTGTAAACACAATATCTGGTTCCTTCTTCATTTTTCCTAGAACTTCCTTGTTCGTTATCCTTGCTGTCCATGATATTCTCATCATTCTTCTATAAAGCCACATCTCAAATGCTTCAAGTTTTTTAATAGTGTTGTCTGTAAGCGTCCATGCCTCCGCAACGTACAACAACACAGAGAAAACATAGCATCTCAAATGTCTCATTTTTGTATCAAGGGATATGTTGTGACTGTTGAAGATGGCGCTCATTTTGTTAAAGACCGTTCTTGCCTTTCCCATGCGGCACTTTATTTCCTGTAAATTGCTCCACTGTTCGTTAATAATAGTTCCCAGGTAATAATACTGTTTTAATCGCTCTATCTGCGTCCCATTAATGTATAGATGAGCTCCGTTTATATTCTCCTATATATCCTATAATAAAATAGTTATTTAAATATAAATTAACAAAAATGCGACGTTTTTATAACATTACACAATTCATGACCGAGCGTCTCTATCTTGATTTTATTAAAATATAATACATATATTCATTTCTTTTTTGGCCGTCTGTGTAACTTTATGTGTATTATCTTCCTAGGTAGAGTTGCGATTCTCCTGCAAACTATTATTTCCACAGCTAGTAATAACTACACAAAAATTATAAATTTACCTATTTAATTTAACTACTTTTAAAATAATTTAGATATATGGTAAATAAAGTCGATTAAATGTGAGTAATTTGCGAACAAACTTTTGTGTCGTGTAATAAATTTGGGAGTATGATAGCAATATTATTCTAGTTTGCCAATTAACAGGATATCATGTTATCGATTTGTATAAGTATAATAGGATGAACATCAAAAGTGGTTAGTGTGAGCAGGATGTTTAAGAGATAAATTAGACAGTGTCGCATTAAGAGCAAAGGAAAATTTTCAGTAGACGCAAAACTTATTTAAGTAATTTAACTTTTTGTCTATAAAAGGATTATTATACTGAAATATTTGGGATTATAACTTGAAAATACTCTTAATTCCTTGCCTTTATTTACGATTTTCTGCCTCATGTGTCTTTCTTTTTCAGTTAGGTCATCGTTGATAAAGATCTTTTCTCCAGTAAAAATCGAAGTTTGCTTTTTCTTTCATTATCTCAATTTTTTCGCCATAATCCTTCACTTGTAACAGAAATATATTGTTCTTTAACTTCATTGCAGATTCTATTTCGACATCCTCTTTTAGGTGCTTTTGAATAAAATCTTCTACATTATTTTTTATGAGTGTTTCATCTGTTACGTTTATTGGTAGACCCGTAATTACTATGTTATATCTGTTTTTCCATTCTTTCTACTCTGTTTTCAACCTGAGTTTAATTTAATTGATGGATTCGACCGTTACTTGATGGAAATTTATTTTATGTAACAATTAAACACTGAAAACTTTGCTTTCAAACTTTTCAAAAATAGATCACTTGAGAAAGGCAATTAGCCGAAAACAGCTGTAGTGATAATAGTAAAAATAAATTTTGTGGAAGTTTGAAAACAAAGTTTCTAGTGTTTTATTGAGTTCAATTTTTTTGTTTCTTCCAATTCTTGATTTATCTTTACATTTTCTTTTTTCAGCGCTATCATCTCTATCTCTTCTCTATATTCGTTATTTTCATTCCTGATTTCTTTCAGTTCCCCATGATCTTCTTGAACATGCTCATAATGTCGTCCAAATCCTCTGAATCTTTTTCCTTTAATTCTCTTTTGCTTGGAGTTCTGGCAGTTTTTTTGCTCTTCAGGAAAGGTGAAGTTGACCCTCTATCTTCTCTCTTCTTGCCTTCTGACACATTATCGTCACTATCCGTGTACACCATATCTGTTTCTAAGAACCGCGAAAGGAACTAGATCCGCTTCAACCGCTCAAAAATCCAGTTCCTAGCAGTCCTCAGTTTGCAGAACTATTTTTAACTTTGGCAACGTCGCAAAACTAACGGCCAGAGTTTTACCAGTATGACTGTTTTGAATTGTAAATAACCTTAATTACTTTTATAACTTTAAATACTAGTTTTTATCGAAAGCGAAAACCCAGCGATTTTTTACCAATCATGACATACGGCTGCAAAGCTTGGACACTAAAAAAAGAGATAACATCGAATCTTAAAGTCACTTAAAGGTCAATATATCCATGCATGCTAGGTATAACAAACAGAGATTGAAAAAGAATAGAATGGATCAAACAGAAAACCAAGGTGATTGATGTAATCCAAAAAATTAAAACTTTAAAATGGCAATGGACAAGACATTTAGTAAGAAGAAGCGACAATAGGTGGTCCACTAGAATTACACTGTAGCATCCAAGAGGCGTCAAGAGACCAAGAAGTCGTCTAAATTTAAGATGAAACTGTGACATAAAGAAACAAGTCGGAATAACATGGCGCAGAAAAGCGAATTTTAGACAATCTTGGCAAATATGAAGAATAAATATGTAAGGGAGGCTGCACCATAGTCGGTAGAATATGCTGAGAATAATGATGATGATATTATAGGCCAAAGTTATTAATTTTTGAGAAAAAAAAATTGTATCAGGACTTATCCTATTCAAAAAGAAAGAAATTATTACAAAAATTAATGAAAAATAATTTACTGGCAATCTGATCTTTTTAGGAAGTGAAAGGGAATTTTTAACGGTAAAATTGCTTTATTGTAATTTTGGGCAAAACTACGTCCAATGAAAAAAAGTTAAATGGCAAAGTTGTAAGTAGCAGAGATTTTTCTTTTGCATTTACACTATTTTTACATAACCTCAAAATTTATGTGAAAAATTCAAATACCTGTCTTTTTGGTTTTTTTATTTTTATCTTCAATCGAAAATTCTCACGTCAAAATAATATCTGCTTTTGAAAAATTAAATTACTTCTTATGCAAAAGAATAATTTTGGGATATTGTTACGTAAAAATTAGTCATATTAAAATATACCTGTAAACATGTTATTTATTTACTAAATATGTTGTAGAATCGACGAGATCTTTCGATCAGCTGGCAGACATATACCTGACACGACGTGTTACCCTTCGATATGAAAGCGGTCGATCTTTCTGGAAACAGGCCGCTATAAAAAAACCAGTTCGAGACTATTCAGGCCAACTTCCGTCTACTAAAGTTTCCTCTGATGTAGCCAAAGTTTCCTCTGATGTAGCCAAAGTTTTTGGCGACATCGCTTCTTTAGAAGACTAAGTTTCTAACGAGATTTCTTCTCTAGAAAGCAAAGTTTCTGCTAACATCTCCTTGGAAATCCCTAAAGTCATTTCTGAGATGTCTGCTCTCGATGATAGAGTGTCTTCGTTAAAAAACCAAGTTGCTGCCGATATGTTAGCCTTCGAAGAAAACATATGGAAAGATATTGAAAAAAGATGGGGGAAACAGGGTCAACAGAAAGAAGAACCAATCCAATTACAGTAGAGATAAAAGAAGACAAGCCGAAATGTAAGTTGGAAACACAAAAAATTTGAAGGAAGTGGAGGTTATGTCCATGTCAAAGTCCCAACTTTCGACGGAAAATCGTCATGGAACAACTACATGAAGCAGTTCGAATCAGCTGCAAGAGCGAATTGATGGTCTGAGAAAGAAAAGGCTGTAAACCTGACTATCGCTCTTCGAGGAGATGCCTTAGATGTACTTCAGACCATAGCCGTAGAGGAGACTGATAATTTCGAACAACTTAAGAAGTGGTTAAATATAAGATATGGCCACGAACACTTGGAACATGTATATCAGTCGCAGCTTAAAAATCGAAGACAAAAGAAAGATGAGGCCCTTCAAGAATATGAGGTAGATATTGCCAGATTAGTACGATATGCTTATCTAACGGCTCCCGAAGACATGATGGAAAAGTTGGCTGTTCAAACGTTTATTGATGATGGTGATGATGATGGTGGTCTTCGTGATCATGAAATGCAGAGAACACTGCGATTAGCTCGTCACAAGACGCTGGTTGATGTCTTATCCGGTGCCCTTAAATATAAGTCAGCTACGTAGGCCTCTGGCGGGTACAGTAAAATTAGAACTATAAAAAAATATAACAATATTATAAAGATATTTTCTATTTCTTATTTTACATTAGCATTTATATTAAATCACATAACCCGTTACAGTAAATTGCGAAATCATAAAAAGCTACAGCAGAAAATAACTTAGTGTTTATTGAAAATAGGTTGCGGTGAATTGAGTTTCCTTTTTCTAGTCTCTATATAATCTCCAATAAACACAACACAGTTTTCTCAATTTTTTGCTTAATAAAAATAAAACAAGAGAAAGACAATATCCCGTCGCCGCCATCTCCCTTTTTCCAAGGTCTCGGTAGGCGTAGCAGCATATCCCTAAGGCCTACGGAATCCCGTTGGGACCGCCGGTTAACCGCCGGAACGTTAAGAACAGTGGTTTATACATTACTTTACGGAAAAGGGAAAACTCGAAGGAAGAGGATGGACAAGACTGACTATATACCGTAAGTATACAATGTGGTTTCTTATTATTGTTGTCATAATTAATGAAGTGTGAAAAAATATAAAAAGTACAGATACGGGAGTATCGGGACAAATTTTTGTTTGTTATCTTTTTTAACCTTCATACTTTATTGGATGTGTGTTCAATCACAAATTAACCCTTTAATCCGTAATTTCACATTATTCTTAACTTGTTAATCTTTTATAGTTTCACCGTGTATAAGTGAGCCATTGTAAAAACATATCGTATAATATTTTAATGATAAGTTCATTTATCTAAACTAAATAAATTGCCGAATAATATATTTTCTAATTGAACTTCCCAAGTGTCGCAATTAAGGCCTACATTAATTTGTACTGTAAGCAAATAGTTCAAAGTATGGTATGATAGAAAGCAATAACCCCTGTGGTGAGGTACAAATTATTTGTAAGATTATAAATTGGGGATTTGAGCTCATTTGAGCACAGTATATCATAAATAGTACCTAACGAACATCATATTGTGTAATTATCAGTAGCTGTCTATAAATCAACACTTTTACTCCAAAACTTCAACTTTTATTATGCCTATCATCGTCGATCGACAAAAAGCGGACAAAGGGGCATTTACAAACCGATTCAAACCTCAAAAGTTAGTTCGAAACTTTCTAACGGGCCTCAAAATATACAAAAAAGACGGGCTGGGGTCTGAACGGATCCCATTCTTAGCTGAGGCTAACAGACTAAATAACAACTACATACTGTACTGTTTTAATTAATCCAATTTACTGTCTTTATTTATTATAAAAGGCTTTTACACTTTTACAACACTACACGTTTATTAAAGTCTTTATTAATTTATATATACAATATTCACTAATTTATTTCCGCGTTACAATTTAAACTTATTACAATTATATTTCCCGACTGACTTCTTTTTAAATAAAAATATTCCATATATATACAAAACAGCCGCTAGTTTCAGAATCCCAACGAAGGATCTATGACCTTCCCGAATAGACCAGACAGGTTTTTATCGGAGGGGGACCTGTGGATGTTTGGAAAAAGTCTTGATTGGAATATACTTAGAAATAATATGTTTACAGTTATGAGTCATATTTATCGTAACAATGCTATTTGTACTTTTTTGTATTTTTTATTTTATTTTTTATTTTTACTTTTATTTGTATTTGTATAACTCTGCCTGTAATAGGTGTGGGGTGAACTGAGTAACTCTACACTTGACGCAGCCGATCCCAAGCCCGGATAAATGAGGAGGGGAGAGGAGTAACAACTTTATAAAATACTGGCCCGGCTGATAGCACCCTGTAGGGGCCCCTTATCTAAGGTTACAAATGAACCGAATTATTGCCGGCATAATCAATCATCCACTTATTGATCTACAGATTCGGGCGGACGAGTAAGTAAGCAGCAGGGCACTCTCTTGTCCTGGAGTTAAGAAATTGACCCCCAGGGCGAAGAAGTAACAAATAAGTAACCAACGCATAAGGGTGTGGAAAGCCACGGGTGACTATCACATTAAAGATTTTTAAGGATATCCCTAGAATAATCATCATAGCAATGATCGCAATGGTAACAAATTAGTAGACATTACTGATCACGGAAATCGAAAGCGAAATCCCAGTGATGTATTGTGAAAAACATCTACAAGACCAGCCATCCAACTGCCAAAAAAAGGCACTTAAAACGTGCGGAGCTTGTACCAACAAGGAAAAGTGGATGTAGTGAAGTCCAGTGGCCTAACAGCGAGAAAAACACAAGACCAGAAGTGTCATAGACAACTACGTGTTTTGCTATTTTGGAGATAACAGCACACAAATCCGCAATCAAGTAGCAATAGTCATCAGCAAAGAAATCAAAAGATCAGTCAAATGGCATCATTACAATTGCAACATAAACATCATTGTAGTATATGCACCAACATCTGATAGCACAGAGGAAGAAGTAAACGGCCTCTACAATGACTTAAACAAAACATTCAATAAAACTAAAAATTAAGAAGTAAATTTAATTTCAGGTGACTTCAACTCGAAGGTAGGGAAAGGAAGAGATGGAGAAGTAGTAGAAAAACACAAACTGGGAACATGTATGAAAGAGGTGAAAGACTAGTTCAGTTTTGCAAAGATAAAGAACTCATTATCAAAAACACGTGATATGAACTCCCAAATCGAAGAATATGTACATGGAAAGCAACCTGAGATGATGGTGAAATTATAATAAGAAAACAAATAGATTACGTAATAGTAAATCAAAAACTCCGAAATGTCATAATATCGGCTAAAGCATACTGAGGAGCAGATATACCTAACAAGTGACCATAATCTAGTTCCAGCAAACTTAAGTTAAAAAAAATAAAAACAACTACCAAAATAACGAGAATCAATCTGAGAAAACTAAAAAAAACTGAAATATACCAACAAATCCAAGAACAAGTGAACAAAAAAGTTTACAAAGTAGAAAAGCAAAAGCAATTGACAGCAACAGATAAATTAAGGAAAGTAGAGGAGATCTTCAGAACTATCACAAAACAAAAACTTCAGAAAGACACATACAAAATTGTTATCTTCTTCTTCTTCTTCTTCAAGTGCCCTGTCCGTTGCGAACGTTGGCTATTACCATGGCAATTTTGATCTTGTTTGCGGCGCTTCTGAATAGTTCGACCGATGTGAGCCCGAACCACTTCCGCAGATTTTGGAGCCACGAGTGTCTTCTCCTGCCTGGCCCTCGCTTACTGTCTATTTTTCCCTGGACAATCAATTGTAGCAGACGGTACTTATCGTATCTTAATATGTGGCCTAGATATTCAAGCTTTCTTTGTTTAATTGTATTCACGATTTCTTTCTCCTTTCGATTCTTTGGAGTACCTCTATGTGGGTGACACGTTCGGTCCAGGATATACGAAGAATGCGTCGGTAAAATTGTCATATTGTTCATATATTTTACTAGTTTTCCTGTCTTTGCGTCTACCACACACGGCACCACCCTCTTGTATTTTTTGTTATTTCTACTCTGGGCTCGGTAATATCCAAAAGTTCTGAAAATACATCTGCCTTATGCCGCTTTGTATTCTTTTTGATGTGGTTATTGTTATAACGTCTGCAAAAATATTGCTTTATAGGTTCTTTGCCCAGTGCCAAAAAATATACATTTTACTCTTATTTATATTATACTTTTTCCAATCAGGATCTTTTAGTAGCCACAATTGATAGGAATTAATACCTGCGACATCAATAAGATGAGAGAATATAGCCATCGGCCAACGGTTTGTTTTTCTTTGTACCCTAACTTATCGGTTGAATCAACGGCTCCTTTCCTTGTGTTGTAATGTAGAATAATTTCACGTTTATAGATTGTACGTTAGTAGCCACTTTGTCGCCAATATGCTCACTTAAAAGTAAGATGACTCCAGTTGTTGGTTTTGAAACAGAAGAGACTAACATTCGATGTTTTCTAAAACCAAACATACTTTATGTTATGTGTATAATCTGTTTTATATAATGCTGGTAGAAGATCCTTTGGAATAAACGTTTTATTTTTTTAAAGAGTTCCACATAGAGTTATTCTTCTCCCATAACTTATTCGCAAGTTGTAAACTCGTACAAAAATTGTCAATTGTTCAAACCCTCCTTCCAAATAGTCTTTTAAGTCTAGGACAAATCTTTGGCCTTGAGCTGTTAGTGCCCAAGGACCTTGTTTCCTAAAAATTCATAGATTTAAAAAATCGATTGCTTTGTTATTGGAAATTTAAAAACTTACCCAAATAAATTTGCATGTTTACAATAAAAAAAGTAGTGCAGTCCACAAGGGCCCGTATCTTTAATCCGTACTTGTCAGGTTTGCTTTTCATATAAACTCACAATGGAGCTTTACATCTAAAAGGCACGAGCTGCTCATCTACAAACAGATGGTTGCTTGAATTAAGTGATTTCTTCTTATTAGATCCCAGTGAATAAGTAGTATAATTATAGACAAGTTAATAAGCAAATAATCATAGGCTTTGATTATACCGTTACCCCTATTAATTTTGCCGTATTTTAATAATTTGTTTATTCTATGTTAATCCCAAATACAATATACAAAACATAAAACATTTAAGTGTGCAATATAAGCGTATTGTCAACGAAAGAAATAAGAGGCTTTTCCATGAAGTCTCGTATTTTCTATTAAAGTAGAATTTTAAGGAAAGAAGAGAAAGCGTGCGTGAAATCTTGTAATAAAAACATCCGAGTGTGATGTCAAGGATGAAAGAGATTCCAGCAACAGGATATAAAGTAGGAAAATGCGTTACAAGGCAGTTTCAGTAAATGTTTGAACGTAACTAGAACTGAATTTTAAATCCGGCAACGTGAGATGGCAGAAATTGACATCGTATATATTTTGCATTTATACCAGAACTCAAGGTTCAAAAGTAGTGCAAAATTCAGAACATAAATTAGCGAAACATATACACATGCAATTAAAATTAGGTAAATTCTACTAATAAGTGTATAAAAATGAAATCCATTTTTTTTTTCAGTAAATATCAATTGAAATTTTATTACTTCTCAATTCCAGGGTTTGGTCATTTGATGCATGTTTTGGCATCGAACTTTGCTCTATATTTTCAAAAGATAACCTATAGACTACAAGCTTATGGAAGCTTTCCGAGTTTATAACGCCAGTCAGTTCTATCCATTGCCAACTGTTGCCAGTTTGCTGCGCCTATTTTTCTACCATCCTCATCTACAGTTTATCCCCTTTATCTCAGTTTTGGCCTATTCCTACTTCTACTTCCCACAAGTTGTGACATAAGAACACTTCTAGGAGGATTGTTCTGCTGTTATCTTGCCAGATGTCCTGCTATCTTAGTCTTAGTATTTTTATCAGAGATACTACGTCTTTACAACCAAATATATATTTATATAAAAAGAAAAGACAGTCAAGATTTCATTTCACGTATAATGCCTCTGTGTATCTGCTTATACGTATTTCGCCCTAATAGGGATCGTCAGAACAGTTCTTCACGTTCAGAACAGTCGTTCTGAACTGAAAAAAATAAATCTTTTCTGTCTTAGCAAGCAACTCTAACATGGCTTCGTTAGTTGAGGAAATATGCCGTGGAATGCAAATTTTAGATTCCCCATGTCTCTAATAACATCTTTACCAATATCTGTTTTGCCTTGCAATTCTTAGAAGGCACATATTAAAGGAAAAATCTGAATTTGGTTTCGAAAATTAGTTTACGGATTTTATATATTTATATCTGTGATATATCTCGTAGTTGTACCTTCTTCTTCGAACACCATTTTCACAGATGCCACCGAATATTCTTCTCAGGATCCTTCGTTCAAATATAAGCAGGAGGTTTTCATTTGCTTTGGAGAAGGTCCATGTCTCCGATACATATGTCAACACTGGTTGTATAAGGGTTTTGTATATGGTTACTTTTGTTTTTTGGCTTAAGTTTCTGCTTCTCATTGTCTTGTTTTGTGAGTAGTTACATAATAAAAAAATATGTTTAAGAGGTGTTGTGGCTGTCGAGGAAGTTGATAATTTAATTAACATGATGGAAAATACACTGATAGAGAATTTAGAATAGAATATCGGTTTTCTAAAGATGGTGTAAGGTATTTTGCAATTTTTAAATACTCAAACTCAACATATAAGATAAAAAATAAAGATATAGAGTCCGACAAACTTAAGTTTGGGAATATGACGTAGTGTTTCGCGCAGAAGGGCGGACCGTTTAAAACATGGCCTGGAATCTTATATGAATGACTTAGTTCATTCCCCCATCACTTTGACCCCAGCGAGTTAATAAAGAGAAATGACAGCCTATCTCTCTCATGAAGACTTTAACCAATCATAAACCAAATAAAATAATCAAACGAAGCAATGTCAATTCTGTCAATCCAAAGTAATGACAGATCTTTCGTTTGTTTACAAGTTTTTAATTTTATTTTATTATCTTTAACTTTCGTTTGCATTTATTCTTAGTAATTTTAATTTAAATTTGGTTACTTAATTTTTAAAGTTTATTTTGAGTTACCTATTGTAGCAAAGAATTTTTGTGTTGTGCTAGTAACAAAACTAAACATGGTGAATTATTGTATTGTTCGTTGTGTACAAATCATGGAAAAATTACAAAAAGGATGATAGTAAGTTGTCAGGAAGCAAAAAATAATAGTACCTATTTAACTTCTGCAAATATGTGTAATAAATATTATGTAATTATTTTATAACTGTTTTATCTTAAACACCAAATAAATATAAGTATATCTAGATATCCTTATTTTCCAATAAATTTTAATTAGTAACGAAATAGCCCACAAGAGGCGCTAAAGGGTATGTATGTAAGGGGTGTTCATTCGAATTTGCCGCCAAAAGATGATTAGTATTGACCCCAGCCGCAAGGGGTCCTAATGAACGAAATTTATACATTGAGTTGCCTATCTATTTCTACTATTATATTATTTATCTATGGTTTAAAATAAATTTTTATAAGTATATTCAATTAAAGTGATAATTTTTCGACTGTTCTAACAACCATTCAAATTAATAATTGCATTCAGTGCAATTTTCAATCTCTATGACAACACGATCGAGTTTGACAACTTCATCCCAATAAATTTCAAAATGTCACGTTTCGGCAATGAGAATGTTCAAAGTATAAACTTTAATTTTAATAATTGTACTTTCACAAACTGTACGTTTAATAAATAAATGTTTCGTTATGTTGAGTTATGATTTTTTTTATGTTTCGAAAAATTATCCTTCGAATATCCCTCGGACATTGATGAATGCCTCATAATTTCATGACAAATTTCTCAAGCTCGTTGCTTGGTAACAGCACGCAGCCTTCGGCTTCGTGCTGTTACCAAGGAACGTGCTTTCGATTGTCATGAAATTATCTCGTCTGTTATCAATGTCCTAGGGATATTACTACTGATAATTTTTCGACTGTTCTAACAACCATTCAAATTTCGTAATTTTGTGTCATGTGGAACAATTTCACCCAATCATGTCAACATTAGACTGATAATTGCATTCAGTGCAATTTTCAATCCCTATGACAACACGGTTGAGTTTAACAACTTCATCTAAATAAATTTCACAATGTCACGTTTCTATAAAACCATACATGAATCTCGATCAAGAACACCACAACAAGATTATAAATATTATGCGTGGTAATAGATCTTCTATAGTAGAGAACAGCAACGAATCTAATGTTAACTTAAATTTTAATAATTGTACTTTCACTAACTGTACTTTTAATAAATAAATGTTTCGTAATGTTGAGTTATGATTTTTTTTTTCGAAAAAATTATCCGTCGAATATCCCTCGAACATTGATGAATACCTCTCAGCCTTCGGCTTCGTACTGTTACCAAGGAACGAGCTTTCGACTGACATGAAATTATCTCGTCTGTTGTCAATGTCCTAGGGATATTACTATTGAGAATGAATTTGTTAATTTTTATTTTTATAGTTTTTAATATTTATGAAGTTTATAGTCAGGCATTTAATAAAATAATGAGAAAACTATTAGAAGTACTTTAATAAATAACAAATTCCTCAATACTTACAATTTATTAACATTGCCAGGAAGGAAGGAAGGGTTTCAACAACACAAAAAAATAAGGAAGTTATTTTAACCAATTAAATAATGTCCTTAAATTTTCTAAAGAGTAAGATTGTAAAGACTTCTATGTTTTGTTATATTACAAAGGAATATCATACAAAAACACGTCTATTACGGAATTTGAATCACTATCTTCAGTACCAGAAAGGCTTTCTTCGAATGAACCAGTATTAATAAAAATTATAAGTGGTCCAGCGTAGAGTCTAATAAATGTTCTTTTGCGATTTGAGTGTTTTCATATTTTTTGACGTTTTTACATATGTTAGACCACTCTTCTATTAACACTTCTGAAAATTTTGTTCTTGTTATATTGTTGTATTATGAGTGGCCACTCTACCTTTTACCAAAGCCCATATTTTTTCGATAGGGTTTACCTGCGGATGATAGGGAGGCAAGCGAAGTACTTTATGTCCATGTTGTTCGGTTTATGTGCTTGTATAATTTTTTATAATTCCGGTTAAATTCATTTCTTTACAAGTTTTTCCACTTTGATCTGACCAGTGGTATAGTAGAGTATGGCTGCTGTGTATATATGTTTCGTCGGTATAAACTATGGTTTTACCCTCAGATGGAAATTGAGTTAACTTCTTTAAATATTCTATTCGTTTTAATCGAATTTTATATTTTTTCATTAGGACACTTCTATTGTTTTCGGTTTTTCTCCACCTGTAATTTGTTCAAGATAATTTAAAGAATATATTTTCAAAAGTATGATGGTTTAAATTTCAAATGTATCACAACATACAGAAGTGAGAACAATTTATTTGTTAAAAACAAAAATTATGTTATTTTTTGTTTACAGTTTTTCGGAAACCGAAATTTGTGCAAAAGATTGCGACATTTCCAAACTATTATTTCGGAATAAACTGGAAATACTTATAACTAACATACCAAGTTTACTTGTAAAACATTATTTTAGTATTATATTTATCTTATACTTAGGATAATTATTCTAGGTATAAATACGGAATAACCTTAATATACGAGTGTTTTATTAATTAATATTACGAGTGTTACAAAATACCTAATTTTGATCAAAGCTATTAATTTTAAATATTTTCTGTGAAGGACCTGATAGTTATTGCCCAATTTGTTAAAAATTGTAAGTTCAAATTATTATCCTTTCTCCAAATTTTGTGTACAATAAACATATTTTACATAATTTCCTTCACCGGTCCCCATCTGAATGTGGAGGATGTTTTCACATTAACCACAAAACAGTTGCAGTTTGTTTCAGTTAGTGGGAATATAGGAGTCGCCATAAAACGGATAATTTGAGATAAATTTAATGAAGTTTACTTTATTACCCAAATCCCATGCAGAGTAATCTAGTTACTCGTAACTGGCAAAATCGTATAACTTCCCAGTTTTAAACTACGTGTTGGTTTATGTACGTATCTAGTAAATATTTTATTGCTTTTAGCTTTTTTTGAATAACAGAGCAAAAGTCATTATAATATAAATTTTATTGAAAATTAAATTTAAAACATTAATTTAAGTTTTATTTTTATTAAATCTAAATGGGATAATTATGGTTTGGGTTTAACAATAACGTGGCCACTAGAACCCTTAAGCCCATTTACAAGAAAAATGAAATAGTACATCCATCCGAAACAGGTGTTTGAGGTATAACACTTAAAACTTTTATTTTGGCAGCGATTTGCCAACACAAATCTTCTAATTTGTTGAAGGATCAACCCTTTTAAGCAGTTGTCCGTGAAGGTCAAGATATTTTAGTTTATACTTTCATTTTCTTTTCCTACTGGATTAAGTGCTTTTGCAAAGTCTAAATATATCAGTGATTGTGAAAGAAATCACTAAAAACTACACGTGTGAACATCGCAACTCTAAATATAAGGCCCTTAACTTTCGAGTGGAGGCGCTGGTGCAACAGTGCTACCAATATGACTTATGAGTGGGTGGCGCGTGACTATTGGGTTATTTGTTTTTATACCTCTCAAGTATATTCCTAGAAATTCGACCATTTGATACTCATGGTCTCCGTTGTTTCCACCATTTTCATTGTTTTTATCAGTGAAATTTTGGATATTCAGGAGCTCTTCAAAATATTCAGCCCATCTTTTATTATTTTGTTTTCGGCAGTCAGTATTTCTCCATTTCTATCTCTTGGGTTATTCTTATCCAAAGTTGGGTGTGCTTACATACGAGCCTTCTCTTATGTTGTATTGCTTCTCTGAAGAAATTTTTACTTTGATTTTGTCTGTTTCTCTAGTTCTACTTCTACTTCTACTTTTTCGATTTGTTTCTGCAGTATTGTCCCTTTTTTGTAGAAGTGTTCTTCTAGCTGCGACTCTCTCTTTGTAAAATCGTATACGTTTTTCCATCTGATGCATTCGACAGATAATCAATTCTTCTTATTTGCTTCTTTTAGAGTTCTTTCACATTCAGTCGTTTCGAACAGATATTTTTCTTTTTTGTTATTTGTTTTCATTCTTCCGTAAGATTTCTCTGCTGCTTCTGTAATAGATTGTTTTTATGGAGTTCCATCGCTGATCTATATCTTCACTTTAATTTTCATTTATTTCCGAATCCTGAAACATATTTCTTAATTATACTAGGTACTATCCTTGGTTATTTTCTTTTTTCAACTTCGCCACATTCCGTCGTTCGATCTTTGTGTGTTTATCTATTGTTTATGTTGAAATTCTTGTTCTAAGCCTGGCCTTTATGAGTAAATGGTATGTGTCGCTGTCCAGCCCTCTCATAGTTCTTACACTTATTATGTTGCTAGAATGTCTCCCATCAATCAGTACGTGATCTATTTGATTATTTGTTCTTTCATCGTTTGATCTCCATGTTGCCTTGTGGATCCTTGTTCTAGCGAACTGGGTGCTTTTGATGGCTAAGCTGCAGCTTGTCGCAAAATAGACCAAAGGTCATCCATTATCGTTTGTAACTTCATGTAGACTTCGGTATTACGTTCAGATCACCTAGTATTATTTTAATATCGTGTTTAGGGTTGTATATTGCTGTATAGAAATGATTTAGAGAGTCAGAGAATTAATTTTTATCACCCTCTAATGCATCTTCGGTTGGTGCATACACTGAAAATATAGTTAAATTGGATCATTTACCTCTTAATCTTATGATGAAGATTCGTTCGTTTATTGGTTTAAAGTCTAATACCTCTTCCCTTACATATTAATAATATTATAATGATATATAATATTTATCATATTACAGTGTCCTGAAAAATCTGTTAAATTTTTAAGTGTACTATAAACACAATTGTTGAACATTCAATTATTAAAGTATCAGTTCAAACTCCAACTAAAATTTATCGGCGGT
The DNA here is from genome assembly GCA_918026665.1 of Diabrotica balteata. Classification (NCBI taxonomy): domain Eukaryota; kingdom Metazoa; phylum Arthropoda; class Insecta; order Coleoptera; family Chrysomelidae; genus Diabrotica; species Diabrotica balteata. Next base: position 154,572,877 of record OU898281.1, on the reverse strand, counting down.
AAATGAATAACTTCTAACACTTTTATTCCGGAATTTATGACAGCGGAAAGGCAGAAGGTTTAATTTTCATCGATAAAACTAAATTATTCCAGACATGGTCCGAAATGCAAATTTTAGAGCATATTTCAACTGGTATCAGATCCAATGAGTGCGAGATAACATTGCTAGGGCATAATTTTTGAAAGAATTACTGGATTGTTTTGAATTTTTTTGTAGATTCGAAAGCGGATAGAAAAAAATCGTTCAAGCACTTTTTGGGTCAGATAAAACTAGGTAGGTATATATTTATGTAAGAATTGTGGTTTTTTTATCTGATAAAAGAGAATTTATAAAAGATCGGGAAATTGATATTGACACTAATAATTTAATAAACTAGTTTACCCAAACTTATACCTGTAAACAATATACAGGATGTTCAGGAGTTGCTGAATTGAGCAGTTAGATATAACTCTACAATGTTTTTCTAAATCTAACAGTTGATTTCCTAATCCCTTTAATGGATAAATGAACCCTTGGCGATAATTTATCTACGAGAATAAAATTTTCATTTTTATTCGATATTTTTGCATTTTTTAAAAAGTTTTAGTATACATTTTTGACCACATTTTTTTATTCGTACCATATTGGCGGCTGCTCTGAAAACATCTACTGAGCTGCAACTAAACCACTCTTTTAGGTTCCTTAGCCAGGAAATTATTTGTCTTCCTATGGATCTTTTTCCCTTGATTTTACCTTGCATTATGAGCCTCAATATCTCATATTTCGCAGCTTTTGTAATGTGGCCTTAATTATCCAGCTTTCTTGTTTTGTTCTGCTTTATGACCTGGCAATCCTTTTGTAGCCTTTTTAATAGATCTGCATTTGTAACTCGTAGGGTTCATGGTATTTTCAAAATCCTTCTGTAGCACCACATCTTAAATGATTCCAACGTCTTTACATTATACACTTTTAGTGTTTACCTTTTCATTTCATACAACAAAGTCGAGAACACGTAGCATCTTAAGGCTCTTAACTTCAGCTTCAGAAGAAGGTCTCGATTAACAAACATTATTTTCAGTTTTATAAATGCTTGTCTGGCAATTTCAATGCCCTAGAATCAAATCTTGCCTTCCTGCTGTATGTTGTTTAGAACTAATTATGCACATGGTTTTCTTAACGTTTATTTAAGACTCTCTGCAAAACAACGGTGTCGTCTGCGAATCTTATATTATTCAAGATGTTTCCGTTTATTGATATACTCTGTTTTTCCTCTGATATTGCTTCCTTAAAAACAGCTTCACTGTAGAGATTGAATATCAATGGGGATAGCACACAACCCTGTCTAATACCTCTTTTGATTTGTATAGTTTCCGTATCGGCTCTGTCAATTTTAACCTTTGCATTTTGATTTCAGTACAGATTGAAAATAACCTGTATATATCAACTATCCACATTATTTTCTTTTTTAACAGTTTTAGAGTCTCTGATGTCGTACTCTATCAAAAGCATTTTGATAATCTATAAAGCAGACATAGAGATTTTGGTTGATATCTAGTTGTCTTTGCGCAAGATCGTTAAAAGCGAACAGAGCCTCTCTCTTTACTAATCCTCTGAATTCAAACTGGATGTCATCTATATCTTCTATATTTTGCATAGTCTTTCATGTATTATTTCGAGAAATATCTTAAGTGTGCGGCTTATTAAGAAAATTGTTTTGTACTGGGGACATTCTGTTGCATGTACTGACTTTGTTAGGGTTACAAACGTGGACAGCAACCAATCTTCTAGTATTACTCCCGTTGTATATACTTTGTTGAATTTCTGAAGTTACCACTTCTGTTTTTTATTTTAGTATCACTTTTTTTGAGTAAGGAGTGAAATTAATAACTGATTTATTAGTTTTTGGGTCTAACAAGATTGCGACTCCATAGCGATGAGTCGGAGCATGATTTTATTCAAAAAGATCAATATAATATTTATCTTTTGAACCTGTGTCTACTTAAAACTATATTTCAATATTCAATTATAATCCTTTTAGACCATTTTTTTTATTTTTTATTTTTGTTTCGTTTAACTTGATTGATATAATCATTTATTAATCTTTTAGTTGACTTTCTATATCTACTTCTTGAATCTCCTGAACTTTTCATAGAATCCTGTTGTTATACATTTTTTCGAAATAGTGGTAATACCGACACTTACTGCATCTTTTACCGAATGCCAAACACTTTCAGAACTTAGACGTGGTCATATTTCCTACACTGGTTATTTTCGTTGGTTATTTTTCGTAGGTCAGTTTGGTGGGCGCTAGAGATACAAACTATGCATGAAGATAATAAAAAAAGGCTTCTAAACAAACTGGATAGTTACCAATCTTGTGAACAGGCTGGGTTCCGCTCTATATATGCAACAAATGATCATCTACAAGTTATAAAAACGCTAATATAAAAGTGTACAGAGTACAAAAGCCTATCTTTCTTATATTCATAGATTATAAAAAGGCGTTTAATACTATAGAGCATCATAAAATGCTTCGAGCATTGGCTAACTGCCGCATTGTTTACCGATATAGCCTTCTATAAAAAGTATATACAAAATTGGTACAGCTTGTGTCCGCCTATATGAAGATACCAAGAAGTTTCGAAAAAAACGTGGAATTAGACAGGGTGATACTGTCTCCCCTAAATTGTTTACAGCTGTTCTTAAATATATGTTTAAGCAAATGAAACGAGAGGATAATATGGGAATTAATATAAATAAGGAAGATCTGAACCAAGATTTGCCGATGAAATTGTTTTAATACCTGATAGACTTATATGGATAAAGCAACAAAATTGCTGCACACGCTCTATAAAGGGTCAAAAATAATTAGTCTTAAAATTAACACCTCAAAGACAAAATTTATGAGCAACCTTGTAGTCAGCGGTAAAATTCTAATTAAGAGCCATAGCATCAACCAAGTAATAGCTTACAAATATCTAGGGCATAAAATTCGCTTAGGCCGAGATAATCAGACAACTGAAATACAAAGAAGGATAGGTCTATTATCACAGCTTATTTAAAAAGAAAGGTTTTTAAGTAGTGCGTTTTACCGGTTCTTACATATGGTGCAGAAAACACTGACTTTGGCAAAAACAACAATAGATAGAATAAGAGTTACACAACGCTCTATGGACAGATTAATATTAGGTATTACCATCAGAGATAAAGTACCAAACCTAGAAATAAGAAGAAAAACAGGAGTCACAGATGCAGTTGAAAAAATAGCCATGGCTAAATGGGCTTGGGCCAGACATGTTGCCAGATTAACGGATAATAGATGGACCAGAAATATTCTGGAATGGCGACCAAGGCAAGATGCATATCGAAGCAGAGGAAGACCACCGACTAGATGGACGGATGATATCAAGCGCATCACCACAAACTGGAAGCTCAAGATATAAATAGGTGGAGAAATATACGGGAGGCCTACGTTAAGCAGTGAACAAATATAAGTTAATTGATGATGGTTCATATTATATTGTTAAGTTCTAACTCTGTATCACAATCCATACACGCTAATCACCATGCGTTTTGGATGCGTCATGTAAGGAAAAAAAATTAAGATTTTTTAAATTTTAAAGAACTTGAATGTAGGTGTTTTACAATTCACTTGGTATCAAAAAGTTTTAGTTAGGATCTACAAAGAAGAATTATTTTTGTCTTAATAATTGTCCTTATTAAAAATTGTTCATTAGCTAGAAATGTGTGTTAAGAGATTTGTGTATGCAAATTTAATTTCTTGTTGGCCATTGTTCTATCTTTATTCACTTAACCTGATTACGGGTCATCATAACGATGTATTATTTCGTGTTATAATTTAGCAACTATCCAACAGACACTATGTTCATTAAACAAACAGCTGTTGGATCAACTCGTTAAACTTAGTATAGAACATTTCGTAACTTATTAAATGAAACTTCTGACAGCTCAAGCAAAGGGTAATTAGTTACTGGTGTGTATTTGCTGTACCTAAGGCTTGATTGAAGTAAGTATGGGCGATTTTGAGCATAAAAGTAACGATTACAGCAAACTTTCGTAGAGTTAGCGATGAGTTGGTAAGTTAATTAAAAAGTCTAACTTAATCTATAATCTGTAATTAAGGAACGAAAGTTTTGAGCTTATAAAGTTAGATTATTTTTTATGGCATACACTATTACTATTATTATATAACTAACCTTAACTTTAACGGATTATATATGTATCCAAAAACAAATTGACTGATATACGCTATGGAATCATATATCGCATCTACGCTTAAGATTTCAAGATTCAAGATTTATTTAACTACGTTTAAAAATTGTACATAGGTTTGTAACATAACAATTATATGTAGGAATAAGTAATAAAATAATATATAACATACACAAAATACAATAGGAGATGAAAATACATTAATACTTCTTCTTCTTAACATGCCATACACCAAAGTGCGTAGGCGACTATCTCATTACTAGAATTCTGTTCTTGGCGGCGTGACACAGCTCACCTGTATTGTGTATTCCTGTCCATTCTTTAATATTCCTTAACCAGGACAATTGTTTGCGGCCGGCTCCTCTCCTACCTTCGATCTTCCCTTGTAGGATTAACTGTGGTATTTCATATTTTGCTCCTCTTAATATGTGCCCAAGGTAACCAATCTTGCGTTTTTTAATTAATTCAAAGAGTTCTCTTTCCACGCCGGCTCTATTAAGGACGTCATCGTTTCGAACTCTATCCACCCAAGGTATGCGCATCATTCTTCTCAATGACCACATTAATACGCATAACGTAAAATAAAACATAAAATATACAAAATAAGACATATACCAACAAAGTGAGTATATCAATGTACATGTTACTGCCTTAAAGTGATCAAAGTATTCATGGATTCGACCATTACTTGATGGAAATTTATTTTATGTAACAATAAAACACTGAAAATTTTGTTTTCAAACTCCCACAAAAATGTATTCCCAATATAATATTGAGAGAACTTTAAAATATTTAGGTGTAGAATGTGAAGTAGCGTTAAACAAAACTGCTAACAATTTGGAAAAAAGTATAATTGCCAAATCTATTACAGATGTGTGTAGTGAAACTAAGAATTCCTGTTACAAAGAGAATAAAACAGCAATTTCAATTAAAAATAAATTAATATAAAACAACATAGTGTTTACAAAAGCAGACAAAGGTAACAGTACTATTCCTATAGATAAAATAGAATATAATGACAAAACAATAGAATTCTTAAATAATAAAAATATTGAAACTATACACAAAGATCCGACAGAAAAATATCAAAAACAAATTAATCTAGAGTTACAAAATTCAAAATCAATAGCAAATCGAATAGAACAGAGATACTTCAATATCATGAACCCACAGCCTCCTAAATTATACTCTTTCATTAAACTACATAAACCGGATCACCCAATAAGACCTGTAGCGTTGATTATAAATCACCACCGGTAGTGGTTTATAATCAATGCCTGTAGTTTCTTTTGATACTGTTCCGTCATATAAACTTTCAAAAAAACTGTTCGAGATTATTTTAGAACACAGTTTTTCTAAAATTGAACTCTTATTAACATATATTATATATAATAGAGGACTTAGAACTGATCCTTGAGGAAATCCATGCTTTATCTGCTTAAATTCATAGAGAAAATTTCCACAGTTGACTGCTTGGTATCTATCCTTTAGATATGATGAAATTAGTTCCAAAGGAGTACCCTTTATTCCGTAAAAATGCAGTTTTTTTGTAAACATAGAAATAGAAATGAGAAACAGTCAAAGGCCTTTGAAAGATCTCACAGCGTTATGGCAGTGTGATTGTGCTTCTTAAGGCCATTAACTATGGCACTTATCACATCTAAAAGTGCATTTATCTTGAGTAACTGTGTATTCACCTTAGAACTTTTGGATTTTGTTATCTTTTTTACCATCAGCTTTATTTTTAAAGCCAGGAGGTTATGGTTTAAGGGGACATCTGCCCCAGAAAAAGTCTTAACAATTACGATGGAGTTTCTAAATCTTAGATTTCTTAGTAGATTGGTTAGAATAAAGTCAATCTGATTTGTAATGCATGTATATATGATTATGTAATTGTATTAATATACATTTTTATATGAAACAAACCAACGTTAGGACACTAATATTTATTTTATAATACATAGGCATTAAATAAATGTATAACAAATGCATGCAAAGTCAAACTATGATAATTGTCACTTTATTTAATAACGATTTTTAGATTTCCTTATATTTTTCATGGTCTCACGTAGTTGTGTGCCACACTGTATATCTTAAAAGGATTAAAACACAGTATTTATTCAAATATCATCTTAGCGAGTAAAATCTACAGTCGACTGCTTTCGAATAATTACTCGTCCAATAAAATATTCCACTAAGGTTAGTCCACGCCGCAGCCGATCTCATTAAAGAGAAGTAATTTCGGAATCCCGTCACGAAGACCTCATGAAAAGGATATTTCCCTGTACCAATAATCGTTAATCCTTATTCTCTTTCGTCATATTTCGCTACCGATCAATCCGAATCGTACTTATTTCAACTTTATGAAGGGTTTTACTTTGAAGTTTTCACCGGATAGAAACTCTCTACCTGTGAATTTAAAAATCTATATTTAGATACTTTGGGTGTGTTCGTTAAAAAGTTTCGTAATGAGATGGTCCTCACTTCTATAAGATTTTATGATAACTAAGCTAATTAAATAAGACAACTGTTTTCTTTGTTTAAGTTCAAGCCCAAAATTCAGCTGCTATACATCGAGTTCAAAAATAAATACAACAAAAACAAAGTATTACCTAGAACATGACTCTATATATTATTTAAAAAACTAAAAATTAATGGGAAAATCGCATTATTTTGCTGTTTATTATAATTAAATCTTACACAAAAATAAAAATTTTTTATACTGGTATAAAAACATATAATTACAACTTTTTAGTTTTCCAAACGTGTTGTCCAAAATTTAGAAGAAACAAAATAATATAATAAAATGTAACAATAAAACACTGAAAACTTTGTTGTCAAACTTCCACGAATATTTATTTTAACTCTTATCACTACAGCTGTTTCGGCTGATTGCCTTTCTCAAGTGATCTATTTTTGGCATGCGTTTACACTTTATAGTCTCTAATGAAATAGGTTGAGAAGGGGAGAACTGTTTGTCTCAAGTTGGTCATTCAGAATTATATCTGTGTTTTTTAATTTGTTAATTTCCATAGATTCTAACAAGGATAGCTTAAGGCCTTTATTTTTAATGTGAAGAATTTTAAATTCGTCGTTAAAAGAATGACTATGATCTAGAAGGTGAAGTGCGTAAGTAGAATCTGTTTTTCTATTATTTAAATCCCTTTTATGTTCTACTATTCGTTTATCAAAGTTTCTACCAGTTTGACCGATGTAAGTTTTTGGGCAGTCGCCACATTGAAGTTTGTACACACCACTATTTAAGTGTTTTTTATTTTGGCTCTTGTTATTTTGAATATATTTGCCTATGTTGTTATTTGTTCGGAAAAGCTGGTGTTATTCCTTTCTTTTTTATGTGTTTGGCAATTTTTGTTGTTATTTTGCCTGTATATGTAATCGAGCAAAAGGTACTGGGTTTTTTCTCTGGTGGTGGAAATACTAATTTCAGGGCTTTCTTGTGTAGTTTTTGATTTAACATTTTAATAATTGTTTTTTCGTTGTATCCGTTGTTTACTGCTATTTGCTTAATTATATTTAATTCTTCAAAAAATTTTAAGGCTATTATCGAGCACAAGTTTAACTAAATCAGGCCCAAGTACTTTCGCTAGAATAGCATCTTCAGGGGCATTTCGTCAAATAGGGACTATCCAGCAAACGTAGAATTTAAAAAACATTGAAACTAACATAAAATTGCACAAACAACACACTGAAACAGGGACAAACAGTTTAAAATTAAAATCAAGACTCTACGCACTACATTTTTGTCGGTGTCTGTATGGAGAATGTATGAATATATGAATGGTGTCTGTATGGAGAATGTCTGTATCATTCTCCATACAGACACCGACAAAAATGTAGTGCGTAGAGTCTTGATTTTAATTTTAAACTGTTTGTCCCTGTTTCAGTGTGTTGTTTGTGCAATTTTATGTTAGTTTCAATGTTTTTTAAATTCTACGTTTGCTGGATAGTCCCTATTTGACGAAAATGCCCCTGAAGATGCTATTCTAGCGAAAGTACTTGGGCCTGATTTAGTTAAACTTGTGCTCGATAATAGCCTTAAAATTTTTTGAAGTTCATTTATTCGAGCATTCAACCTTATTTCAAATATTTAATTCTGTCTCAAAGTTGTATTTTGACATCGGAATTTCTGTTAATCTATGTAACATACTATGATAAGCTGCCAGTTTATGTTAGATGGGATGATGAATTGTGTATAGTCGTGTCAGTATGGGTAGGTTTATGAAATATGGAAAGTCATGTTTGTTTTGAAGTCTGCTAATTTTTAAATCTAAAAAATTTATGGATTTATTTTGTTCTATTTCTATTGTGAATTCAATATGACTATGAAGTGAATTAATATACGATAAAAATTGGTCGAGTTGCCTGTTAGTTCCTGTGGAACATACCAGTACGTCGTCTACGTATCTCCACCAATATAAAAACTGTTTGAATACGGGATGTTTTGAAATCTTTGTCTCTAGATGATCCATACAAATATCTGATAGTAATGGGCTTAGAGGATTACCCATTATAAGTCCTGCACTGTTATTTGTATATATTTTATTATTAAATTCAAAGTAGTGCTGGTTTATATAAACTTCAAGAAGATGTGAAATTTCAGTTGTAATTATTGGATTTGTACTATTTTATTCTAAAATGTTTCGTACTAGAATAAAAGTTTCTGTGGGAGGGATACTAGGATAAAGATTTTTTACGTCAAATGAAATTAATCTGGAGTTGTTAGTTAATTGAAAATTTTGTATTTTATTAACTAGTTCTATTGTATTTTTTATGGTAAATTTAGGTGAAAATTTAGTGTGTTCTAAAATAATCTCTAACAGTTTTTGTGAAATTTTATATGACGGAGCTGTATAAAAAGAAACTACAGGTATTGGGTGATCCGGTTTGTGTAGTTTAATGAAAGAGTATAATTTAGGAGGCTGTGGGTTCATGATATTGAGGTATTTCTGTTCTATTGGATTTAGTATTGATTTTAAATTTTCTAACGCTAGTTTAATTTGTTTTTGATATTTTTCTGTCGGATCTTTTTGTAAAGTTTCAATATTTTGATTATTTAAGAATTCTACTGTTTTGTTATTATATTCTATTTTATCTATAGCAATAGTAGTGTTACTTTTGTCTGCTTTTGTAAACAAAATATTGTTTTCTATTGATTTATTTTTAATTAAAATTGCTGTTTTATTCTCTTTGTAACTTTGAAAACAAAGTTTTCAGTGATTTATTGTTACATAAAATGAATTTTCATCAAGTAACGGTCGAATCCATCAATTACATATATAAAGCCTTATTTTGACTTTTTACCAGAAATATTACCCTAAATATACTATACCGTCTTATGTAATTACTACAAACTAATTATACCCAATTATTTTGATTAAATGATGTTTAAAATTGGATCTACTTTGCATTTTGGCGCACGTAACAATTTTTCGCCGTTCGTATTTTAAGCCTTTGCCACCTCATCTGCATGTTCCTGGCATATACATTATTAATTTCATTTTTGACGTTATAACGGTAGTTTATAATGGTAGCGGTTCACTAAACCGAATAAAAATTGGAGCAGCTGGATCAAAAATAATAGTTGGTCGATAGGAATTATTAGCCATTTGAGGTTAATCAAAAATAATCGGTTCAACTTTTGAATAAATGTATTAATCATAATAGTAGAGCGTCCATTTCTTTTACTTTTATTACTTAGTGTTTTTTTCCTTATTCTTTGTATTAAGCACATTGTTTTCGTATATAATATCATAAAAGAGAACATTTTGCCGACATAATTTTCGACTAACATGAAAGTTTTTTTCTTTACCGCATCAACCCCTAGGGTTATTAGCGGTTTGGTATATCTTTATTTTAGGAAAGTTACACTTAGTATATTAATAAAATTTAGATAACAAATTTGAAAAATACAAACATTTTATGTTATGTTACAGTTTGTTATACAGTTTACAATTTTTGATAAAATTTATTGTATTTAATGTCTTCTTTTAGAGTTTTTTTCAAATTGTGTTTAATTTTTGCTGTCGATCTTGCTGTTGAATACACTGGAAAGTCTATCATTATATGTTGCGCTAAAAATGGTATTTGACAGGTGTAGCAAATTGGCTGAGGATCCTTGGAGATGATGTATCCATATGTAAATTTTGTATGACCTAGTCGCAGTCTGTTAATAACTACTTGGTCATGTCTTTGAGCTGGGAGCGGTAGTAAAGCAGAAGTAACATCTGGTTTGATAATTTTTAATTTTGCTTCTGTTTGGCTCCATTTTACTTGCCAGGTTTTGTTAATGTAAGTTTTTATTAATGTTTTTTGGTATGAAATTGGTATGTTTTACATAATAGGAATTGTCATGTTATTGACAGTTTCTGTTGATGCTTTATCAGCTGCTTCATTACACTTTATCCCAACATGGGATGATACCCATAAAAATGTTATGTTTTTAGCACGACAATTGTTTAGCATTGCTCCAAAATAATATAGTGCCAACGTTGTTTAACTTGTATCCTGATTCAGGAAACCCACAAGTTCCAGCGAATATGATATGGTTTCAATAAGATGAAGCACCATCCCATTACCAAATTCATGTCCGGCAGTACCTCAACCTAATATTTCCAAATCGGTGGATAGGGAGACGAGGGTCGATGAAATCGCCACCATGATCCCCCGATTTGACGAAGTTAACACCATTTGATGCACAAAACATGGATCTTCAAAAAAGTCCATTCGGGGAATACTATGGCATTTGAAATGTGGATCTACCAAAAATAATTTATTACTAGAAAAACATAACAAAAAGCTTGACTTCCTGCAAATGTCAACCAAAATATACTATAATGTGTTTTTATGTATGAGAGAGTAATAAAACAATAAATTATGTATGCAAATCCCTCAACTGTTGATACGGGTGACTCAATGAAAAACAGATATTAATTGACAGTAATTGACTACATAATTACCTTCTAAACTTATTCCACAGAAAATGTGATAGTGGGTTTTTCCATTTTGTAGGAAGGTCCAAGTGGCGTATTCAAAATTCTTAACAGTTCACTAAAAGTAGGTACTTCAGTTGCAAGGTGCAGTTTATTGTGTATATTAGTGTTATAGAAAATTTGGAAGTGCCGTGTAAACGCCGAAAAATTGGTCCTTTAACAGTTAATGAAAAAACATTAATATTTAATTGTTTTAACTCATTTACAGACAAACGTTTATGTGAAAGTGTTGATGAGACCGTTGAGTTAGTTAGCAGTACACTTGGTGTTGGGAAATCTACGATACACAGAGTTATTAAAGAAGAGAAATGTGGTAGTTTTCAAATGCCACGTAATGCTCCAGGGAAACCAAAATTTCAAATAGAATATAATTTTAAAGAAGGACTTCGACGGAACGTGCATGAATTCTTCTTTAGACAATAATTTCCAACATTGGATAAAGTTCTTGTCTCAGTTCGAGATGATAAGGATTACCCAGAAATGAGTCGAAGTACGTTATGGAAACTTTTAAAAGAAATAGGCTTTCGCTGGAAAAAGAATTCCCGGAAAGTCTATATTATTAGAAAGAAGCGATATTGTCATATGGAGAAGACATTTTCTAAGAACCATAAAGAACATGAAAAACGAAAAAAGAAAAATATTTTATCTTGATGAAACATGGATCAACCAGGGTCATACACCAAATAAATTTTGGCAGGATGAAACTGTTACAAGTCAAAGGCACGCTTTTGTAAATAACTTATCTACTGGTATAAAAACCCACCATCAGGAAAGGGACGCAGGCTGATAATAGTACACATTGGCAGGTCATACGGTTTTGTTAAAGGTGGTTTATTAACTTTTGAATCAACTCGTACCGGTGACTACCATGAAGACATGAACGCTGATGCCTTTCAAGAATGGTTCGAACAAATGATAGATCTTCTTCCTAAGAACTGTGTAATAGTAATTGATAATGCAAGTTATCACTCCAGACTTATAGAAGGACTGCCCACAACCAAGTGGTTAAAACAAGACTTGCAGAATTGGCTGAGTTCAAAAAATATTACGTACCATCCCGGATCTATAAGAAAGGAACTTTTATTCGTTTTGTGCCCTTCATAAAGAAAAATTAAAAAAATACGAAATTGATGAAATTGCCAAAAATCGTGGAATGACAGTACTTAGGTCCCCACCATATCATTGTGAATTAAACCCGATTGAACTGGTATGGGCACAGATAAAGAGTGAAGTTTCAAGAAAATATACCACTTTTAAAATTCATGATGTTAAACAGTTATTTTTGGAGGCCGTAAATAATGTAAAACCTGAAGACTGGGAAAATTCAGTAAATCACACTATTAAAGAAGAGGAAAAAATGTGAAAGCTGGACAATATTACTGATAAAATGATCGAGCCAGTTATTATAAATCTTGGTTCTGAAATCTTCTGAATCTCATTTTAAATTTGTAACAAGCAGCTGTAAGTTTTATATTAATATTTTTATTTATCTATTTAACATACCTTAGACGGTTTTAAAAACTCTTTTTCTCTTTTGTAATTTTTAAAAATTAAAAAAAATGTGAATTTTTTAAAACCCTTTTTAATGTAGGCCAGTCAGTTCTAATATAGTGTGTGATAAAAGAGGTCACTTTTGTTTACATACACATAACACTTTATAACACTGAAATAATTCATTTATTTTTTACAATTATTCAAAGTAATTTTTCTATTAATCTTGAGCACGCCCATGGAGTGGTCGGAGGTACCAGTTAAAATTATGCTAATTACTCTCTCGTTCATAAAAATAAACTATAAGATATCTATAAGATATTTTATACAAAAATGTACTGGACATAAAAAGAACAGAAAAAAGGCATGGAACAAAATTAAAGACATGGATGGCTACCCATTCTCCGAAGAAAATTTAAACGCAAAATGCGCAAAACGCATTGAACAAAAACAGTCAAACGAATTACATGATAAGTATTAAGATAAAGCATTCGTACAAAGGAAAAGAGATAAAAAAGGAAATACATAAATCTTGTCTTTAATTATAAGTTACTATATTAAATAAAAAAATGCCAGAGGAAACTTTAAAACAAGAGATATTTTCTGAATGATTTAAAAATCAATAATTTTTATTTTCAAATTTAAAAGACCCTATTAAATACGCATCAACCACTGTCGACTGCAGTTTTTGGTGCATTTTATTAAACGAAAATTCAGTTGATGCTAGCAGAATCCACTTTGGATAGACCATTCTATCATACACGAGATAAGATTTCCATCAGTGGCAAAACTCAACTCCCAACTTCCGTTTCGAAAAATCCTTTTCAAATACATATTTTCTATGTAAGCTGTCAGCAGTGATGTCGCCACTTCGCGTTATTAAGGTGCGATTTTTTTAATATATAACTTTCACACCATAAAATTGTTAAAAAATAGTACTAGAGCTATTTATTAAGCTAACTTAAGTTGAGCTGTCTGAATAACTAGATTAATAAAGCTTTTTTAATAAGTTGTGAAACATTTAAATCAATAATTAAATTGAACAATTTTTACAGTCTTAAAATGTATGAAAAAAAAACTTACAGAAGTTAAAACACTTCACAATTGTATTTAGGTAAAAAAAAACATAATTAAAGCTTTCAAAAAGTGTCTTTAAAATTTATACCAAAGCATGACGTTTTCGATCTAATCAGGTCATCCTCAGTGCTTTCTTTTGTAACTGATGCTAACAATAAATTTGTGGCCATGATATCCATATATGGGTTTACATTGTTCCAATTTAAAATAATATTGTGACTCTAAGTTGATGACATTGGATTTTAATTAATAATTAAGGATCTATATGTCACCTTGTTCGGTTTTTAACACGTGGTTCTTAAAACGTTAAAACGCCACAGACCAACTGGCTGAGGTGACAGGAAATATAATTCAAGAAGACAGCTAAAATGTATGACCCAGTTAAAGTAGCTCACATTAATATTTAATGATAAATAATACAGCTTAACTGGTTAAAAGCTGGCTTAAATCATTATTTTTATTTTTACCAAATATCGCACCTTGAAAACCATAGGGCAGTAATGCAAAAATCATAATGTTGAGTTATGAGCGTTTCAATTTTTTTTTAAGTAATAGTATTTACTGTAATTTCAAAAATTAAGCTACAAACCTGGTATTTAGGATAATTGTCTTTAATTTTGCATATTTTTATATGAAGCAAGGCATATGTGAAATTTCCTTCAGGAAATAGGTATTTTAGCACATACGGCCATGTGGTTTTAAAAAATGTATTAATTTTGGAAAACGATACAGTAAAGTTCACATGAAGTAAAAGTTTTTTTATTTAAGATTGTACTTATTTATTAAAAATTTTTGGCTTCAACACTTAATCAAAGTCATGCATATTGTAATCTGTTTGTTCGGTTTCTACTGTTCCATTGGTCACATGTACGTCTTCATAAAACCTATGGTATTGCTCTTGAATAACATTAGCATTACATAGTTTGTAGCATTTTATATTGAGATCCCCTTGTATATGTAAAATAATAAAATCCCCTTATATATGTTTGATAAATCTAAGAATATTTCGTACGTATTAAAACCCAAATATCTTTTCAATTCTTTCTTAGGTCGGCTAAGTTAAAATAAACCATTTTGGAGTTGTTTATTGTTTTAACTTTTTCGGCAATTTCTTTTAATGTTTTTTTAATGACTGCTGGAAAATAGTAAATTAAAAAAAAACAACACAAGATCCAGTTCGGTATAACCTGATCTACGGTACATCTAAAGCAAATAAATCAATTTTTTACTAAAATTGCAGAGAACATAATTACATTACTTATCAATAATAATATCGATGTCCTCTTCACTATAATTATCTTTCTCCGAGCAAGTCTTTTTTTGTCTCGTTGTGCAAGAAAAGGTCTCTCAAATAATAAAGTCTCTTAGTAATTCTAATTGTGGGGACATTCACGAAATTAATAGCAAAATTTAAAAAGAAACTTACCAAATAGTTTTAACACCTTTCACTCATCTTCATCTAATTAATTTATATTCTATCAACTGGAGTATTTCCAGAAGCACTACAATACTCAAAAGTACTACCAATTTAAAAAAAGAAGGTAAATCCTCAAAAACTGACAATTACAGACCAATAAGCATTATTTCTACTTTTTGACAAAGTAATTGAAAAGGTTATCAAACAACAATTTTATTCCTATTTTAAATCAAATAATACCAATACAATAACTTATACAATACCGTATAAGGCCCAGTTACTTTTTGCTTTGAGTTCCCCTATTGTCATCAAGTGCCCTAGTCTATTGACCAATAGGTACCTACTCTAACTGGACGACATGGTGCTCAACCCGTTTCTAAACCCACTTTCCGCTGAGATGATGCTGCCTGAGAGGACGCTGCTACACATAAGCCTGCACTAGTGAATCAGCGTTGGATCCAAGATGTCCTTAGCAGACTTGACTACTTCAGTGTACCAGATGTCTGAGACGAGCAAATCTTCTTTGGGGTTCGAAGCCAGCTAAGATAATGGAAGGCCCCCCGGACAGTGCTTGCCTGGTAACTGGACGTCAAATAGGGAGCAAGCTACTACTGGCAGGGCATAGCTATGGGACAACTGATAGCCAACAGGAAGATAAACCCGTCAAGGGAGCTGAGGAATCGATCAAGGATAAAACCTGGCGAGGATGAAGATGATGTCACCACCACCACCTACCTCTGGAGTCGCGGTAATAATGCAGTGCTGTGTTTTCGAACATTTTTATATTTTGTAACTTTTTAACCTTTAATCTTTTTGTCTTTTCGCTATACTGATATTTTGAAATTGTATTTTTTATTTTTCAATAAATGGTCACCTGTCTGCAGAGTCTTTAAAGGAGGGGGATGTCCTCAAGTAGTAGTCAATTTACGAGGTCTATTCCTACTGGCGCCCTGCGTTGGGCGCCATGTCGTCTCAGTAAGAGCAGAACTATTAAGTGGACTACTCCTTTTTATGCTCTGCTTGCGGGCTTCATGTATAGCGTACGAAGTACCCCTAAGCACTTATCCAATTTAAAGTAGGATGCGTACTCCAAATCCGGACAAGTTTTGAGAAAGACTTATCTTTGATCCGAAGATCAAACCGGTCTCGCTCCAGAAGAGCTAATCATTCTGGATCGGTACCTATCTGACCCCCAGGTTTTTTCTCCACCCCTTTACTACGTGTGACATACGTAGCAAAGGCTTATGAACTTTACGTCGGGCTATTTGGGTAATGAACAAAACCCTCCGTATCGACATGGTTGTGGTTTTAAGCCACCTGAAGTTAAGGGGTAGCTAGAAGCTTTTCTCCCTAGTTACTTTACTGAATTTACTTGGTATGAGCATTACGTTGGACCTGATGTCCCTAAAAAGTGTGTGCCCCCGCACGGAGAGGCACCAACCTAAGTTGGTGCCCCTCCTTACAGGGAAATGTGTGTGTTCGGACCCTCAGCTGCCGATTTGGCAAAAATTAATTTGTTCTCCTCGCCAGCTGAGCACCCGACTCATCCAGCCACCGAGCCCACGTTTGCCGCACATGGTCTCGATGCTCGTAATCCCGACTTGAAAACTGTGCAGTCGAGAAAGTCGAGATGGGCAGGGCGATGCACATCAAGTGTGTTCTATTGGTCGATAGACTAGGACACTTGATGACACTATGTTAGGCGTCACCCTTCCCATTTAAACCGCAGTCTTAGCCGACTTGGTGAACTTCGGAACTGCGGCTAAACACGGTACTAGTTACTTCTAACTATATTTTCTAAGTAACCTTACAGATTTATAAAATGTGTTATTAGTAATTTTTATAAATTTCAAAAATGCTCTTTTCATTGAAATATTATCTAAACTTGAATTAAGCTTATGATACAAATATTGCAGGATTTTCTTCTTCGTCTTCTGCTATTTCCATCACGGCTTTATCTATTTCACTTATTATTGTTTATATTACATCAAAATAATATTAAGAATACTGTCAGCAAGTTTAAATGTATCAGAATTTTTTTTAGTTTTTTTTTTATTGCAATTAATATAAATAAATTTTGATTGGAAATAACAATTAAAGTAATAACCTAATCTTGCACATCATTAGAACGATCATTCTGCTATTTTCGTAGGACGATTTCCTTCAAAAGCAAAAGTTCTTTTGACCACTCCTTTAGTTAAGTCTTAATTATACATAATAACATCTAATTTACTTTTCTATACTTTAATCTGAAAATATAGTTATTTGCAATAACATTAAAAACCTAATTAATTAAAATAATCAATTCGAATCGTAAAAATGTCCAGCAATGTTTTTTTTATGATTTTGTTAATTTACACATCAACAAACACAACAAAACAGGTCTGACCCATTCGCTTTAGCTTTTAATAATCAAGGAATATTCTAGTTCACTGCATTTGATTGGTTTGTTAGAGTTAATTGTACTCATTTCACTGATATTAGTTCCATTTTAATTAGAAAGTATATTAACTTTACATGAATATTGAGCTGCAAGAAAAATATTCGCTTTGATTATTTGATAAAAAATACTTTTGAAAGATTTTAATAAAACTTTGCTTTTTGAATAATTAGTATGTGGTCCAGTAAATACAAGATTATTAATATTATGGATCAAACTGACAGTAACATTATAGAAGTAGTATGCAAACTTATTTCCTATGGAAAATATTATAAGGCCTGTCTTTGGGTTAATATTTTTCTTCCTTATATTAAGGTTAAGCATTTCTGTTGTGTAGAGTATTGCACAGTATATATTTTTTATATACCTGATATTTCGTTTCATTATTAAAATATAAGATTGGCAATAGCATGGTATTTAATCAAAATATTGTGTGATTTAAATCAATGAAGGGTAAATCAAACTTTCTTTTTCTTATCATCTAATCTAAATAGTTGTAGCATTTTCTTTTTCACAAATAAACTTAAAAAAATCGATATAGTTTATATCCTGCATTTGCTATTTGATTTTGCATTTAAAAATAATAATCTAAACCACTACCACAGTTTGTTATAGCAGAAAGTTGTTTTCGAAAGGGGAATACTATTGACTCTTTTTTTTCAGTTCGTTTCGTTCTTGTTTCGCTTGCAGAGATCTTATAAAAGATTTCCCGAATTTAAAATAAGATTTGACAAAATATAGGGCTTTGCTTTATATTACGTATTAGAAAGCACTTGACGATCCTGAGATCGTTTCCCATTGTAGAGAACTTTGTGAACAGATCACTACTAATTTTTCGCTGAGGCACCACATAGCAAGATGACTTGTGGGCTAGGGTCAGAGAGTTTGTTTGTTTAGCAGCGTGTATAATTTGCCGGTACAAGCAGCAAAATAAAGTTATCAGAAATGTCTGATAATAGCTGTCATCATTAGTAAACAGTAAAGTAGTAGCAATTGTGGTGAAGTATGTAATAGACTAGCAAACAGAACAAGAATAAAATAAAATTTTAGTATCAGAAGGAGTTTGTAAGAAGACTCAAACCAAATCAAAACGCACCGATTACTCTGGCAATTACAGGGAAATAACTACCAGAGTATGATGAAAATGATGATGAAAATGAAGATACGTCGATAGCAATTAAAGTAAACTGTATACCCAAGCGTAACCAAGCCATTTAGAGCGGTGCTGGGAACAATTTTATTCCACTATGCACCAACAATTTACCCATATAAATTACCATCATTATTGTACTCATTGCCTCGAGTAAAGACGATAAATATACGAAGAAGGTTGCGTTTCGATTTAATTTGAGTTTCTTACCACTGCCTGACACGTCTTTCTGGGTCTACCCATCATCAGAAGGAGTTTGTAAGAAAACTCAAACCAACTCTGAATGGCTTGATTAAGCTTGGGTATACAGTTTACTTTAATTCCAATCGACGTTATTACCCTATAATTGGCCAGAGTAATCGGTGAGGTAACTTATTAGTATTTCTGGTTCTTGACCAAATTTTATAACATATTAGAAATAACAGTTGTTCATCAGTAGCAATTATTTATTGATTACTCTCTCAGAATCTTCCTTTTTTTTGATAATGCTGACAAAAATGTTTATCTTGTTTATTTTGTTTATCTATAAGGATATCTTTTGTTTGGTATATTTAAATTGTTCAGAAATAGTTTAATGTATTTTTTTATTATTCTTATAAACGATTCCTTTAACATTTAGATTCCTCTTGTTTTTCCTTGTCTCTATAGGGAAGACATTACGGCGTCCTTTAATTTTTCCTTTCTTTTGATACTAAATTATGTCTACTTTAATTGGTACGGTTCAAATCAATTTATTTTGATCCAAATATATTAAAATACTAGATTATATACCCACGTTCCAAAGCTTACCGCTCTATCCTTCAAAACACCTGATTTACTTATTTACTTATGACCAAATGTTATAAGACTATTGTTGTGATCTTGTGAATTGAGCTGAGAATTGAGGTTATGTTATTTCGATACCACAAACTTTATGAATGTTATACATTTATGCCACTTAGGTTGTACATTTATTCTTGTTTGGTTTTTGTAGTTTTACGTAGAAATATATATTCAGCTGATAAAAATTATTGATCGCTCTGTCAATATATATTTCTCGTTCTCCATCAAGATTTTACCAGAAAAAAGCTATTGCGTTCATTTATCGAATAATTAGTAATATCCTCGTATATCTTCTTCTTCTTCAGCCTTCATTTGTTTATTGTTGGACAAAGGCCTCCTCCAATTGCTTCCACGCTTCCTTATCTCGCCCATCCACGTATATAGGCGTCTTAAATAATGTTGAAAGCCTTTATTTAAGATCAATATTTTTTTTAATGCAGAAATGTAAGTGTAAAAAGTATTTTTTCCAATTTTGCCAACTACAGAGTACTTCAACGTCCTTTTGTGTGTCTTTACTGGACTAAGACTTAATCTCATAACAATAATGCAATCAATACCTAATGTCTACTCTTTAACAGCGTCTTTGAATTTATTGTTAGCTAGGTATTTATTTTCTTGTATATAAAAAGAAGCTTCCAATAGATGTACAATTCCGTATGATTTTATTTCATCTTCCACCGTATTCAATTTTCTTGTTTCCAGCGGACCACGAACATTCGACGTGCTTCTTTAAAGATTGTTTCAAGTTTTTGTTCCAGACGCCTTGTTTTCATACCATGCTTGATTTTGTACACTATCATGGACGGTAACCCATTTCACATCTAAAAACTCGTACTCTAATTGACGCAGTTGCTGATTAGCTCGTTAGAAATTACTTCTTTAATTGGTTACACCATTATTAAATTTTTTTTGAGCAATGTAACGCAGTGGGGTGTTCCTTCCTTCTGCATCACAGTAACCTAACTTTTTTGCTATTTTAGCTCAACTTAAGCTGATAGTCCAATGACAAATTGGTATCTTGGCAATAACGGTCATTGCTACCATCCATCAAGAATGTGTTTTAATTGTTAAAAGGGTAAATTGAAAAGAGCTAAATAGCAAATTCCAAAAAATAAAGGACGGGTTTGTTTCATCCAGAAAAGTAAAAGATAAACATTAGCTATTTAGGCCAGAATTGTCAACTTCTTAACCAATTTCTCCTCTACTGGAATCATTATTTTCAACCTGTATGCGTGTACTAATGGACATAGGTTTTCATCAGTTCTTTTCAGTTGTGTCTTTTAGAACACTATTAATGGCTACTCAAAAATTATGTTTATATTGTATTTAAGTTATCCTCTATAGGTTTATTTAACACATATTTATATTTTACCTATACAAATAGATTCTATTCATCAAAAAGAGTCAAACAATTTTATAGTCTGCTTGATTTCTATTTCTTATAATAAATCACGCCATATCATATTCGAAAGCAGATAAGTAAAAATATATTTTCAGATAGTGAAGATTGGTATTCAAGTAACGCCACTGAAGTGAAAGGCAAATATGAATATAGATTGATTTGAAGCTTTTCCTTCGTTCTCCATATCTCGACGGACAGTAAAATGGACGTAAAAAGACTTGATGACAAAAGGTTGTGGAATTTATTAGGATTCAAGCTCGAAAATCTAATATTGCTGGAAGAAGGCCTCGAATTTTCGCATAAATCCCAACGCGTTTTCTTTGTTTGTTTAACGACTTGATTTTATTTTCATTGGGATATTGTCGTTTAAAAGTGGATCAACTAGACCTTGAGGTGTAAATGTAATCTTATCCGGAAGAATGCTAAAAGCGTTATCTTGTTTGAGAACTGGTTTACTGTGGCATGTCAGTTTTAAATAAGCTTTGATAAAAATAGCAAAACATTTAAAATAAAATGGCTACTACTAAATTTACAGTTGTGGTCAGAATACAATAATTGTTTTTTAAATAAATAACTTTTTTTAAGTTTGTAAGATATACTACAAGCTCATTTTATCATATCACAATTTTACAATTTGTTCTTAAATGTGATAGCAAAACAATGACTTGAGCTCTGAAAATATTGTCTTTTAATATACAGCTAGTTCATAAAAAATCTGATAGGACCTTAAAATCGTATTTTATAGAAAAATGAGCACTATATTTGAATGGATAAATACTTATTACATATTGTCACTGTCACTGGCAAATCTTAAAATTTCTCAAATAACTCATTCTGTTAACCTCCAAAAATGGCTCTACATGTATCATAAAGAGCTAAAAGCAACAGGGTTAGATAATGTATCATATTCTATGATTCAAAATTTACCCCCAATAGCACATTCTCATCTTATTAAAATTTTTAATGATATCACAAAAATGAGTAAATTCCTTTTGAATGGAAACAAACATTTATATTACCTTTTTTGAAACCTACCAAATGCCCAGATAATCCAGAGAGCTATAGACCAATTGCCCTAACTTCATGTGTAGGTAAGGTACTGGAAAATATAATTAAGAATAAAATAGAATGGTTTGTAGAACACAACAGCATTTTATCGCAGTATCAAATAGGGTTCCGCAAGGAACTTAGTTGCAATCATGCACATACACTACTATCACATGTAGTACATGATGCATTTACTGATAAGAAGGTAGTATTAACTGTTTTTCTTGGTCTAAAAGCTGCATATGATAATGTAGATATATATCTGCTATATAAAAAAATGACTGAATTAAATATTCCTAGTGCATATAATAATTTAATATTTGAATTTTTGAATAATAGAATGATCTATGTGAGATATAAGCAAAATAAAATATTTGGACCCAACACTACGGATAGAGTTTTGGCTCAAGGGTCACTTCTGAGCCCACTTTTATTTAATGTGTACACTAAATCATTACATGACATTATACCAGCTGAATTCAAATTAATACAATACGCTGATGACCTAGCTCTTGTAATAACTGGCAAAAACAGAAATAATCTTATTAGAATTGCTAATAATTGCCTTGAATACATTATTATTTGGCTAACTGAAAATAAGCTTCCTTTATCAATAGATAAAACATCAGCAGTGATATTTAGTAATATGAGAAGCACAACAAATGACATACCTTTAACAAAAGATGGACAGATCATTCCTATCAAAAACTCTATTAAATATTTAGGGTTAGTTTTTAATAATTCTTTTAAACTGGACAGAAAAACATTAAAAAAATTGAAACGAAAGCTCAAAAAGGAATGAATATAATGAGAGCTTTATGTGGCACATGGTGGGGAGCAGACTCTATTTCACTTCTGTTAATTTATAAAGGTATTATAAGATCACAACCTGATTACTCATGTACAGTACTAAAACCCTGCAGTAAAGCCAACCTCGTAACATTAGACAAAATCCAATTAAAGCTTTGAGAATTATCACAGGTTGTATGAGATCTACTCCTACGAATGCCTTATTAGCTGAGAGTGGAAAAACATCATTAAAAATCAAACGAAAAATCTGTCTGCTAAATTTTATCTTAAAATCCAGCTGATATAGAAAACCTTTGAATGAAATATTATCTGAGCTAGAGTTCAAAATCAATAATCAGATAGGAATGTGGAAATTAAAAGAGACACCATATCTTATTTACATTAAAAGTAAATTTGATCAAGATTTTAAACAATTATTTAAAGATAGTGTTAAGTCCTGTTATCAGATTGAGCTAAAATATCAAATAGAAAGAATAAAACCAATATTCTCCAAAAACAAAAAAGGAGAAACATATAGTAATCAACAATTTCTTAATGAATTCTCAACCATCTATGAAGAATTCACTTGGATATTTACAGATGGGTCATTAGAACCCAGTTCAAGGGCAGAATATTGTGGCAGATCAATTGGCGAATATAGGTAGAACCCTAAACATCCCAGCTAACATAAAAACTAATAAAATGGACTATCTTTCATTTCTTACTCAATTATTAATAAATGAATTTAAACTTGATAGGCTTAAACAGTTTAAACAAAAGGGAAAGTGGTATCAACAATGTCAAAGCGAATTCTCTATAAAACCATGGTTTCATAAGTTTGACTTTGTAGACCGTAGACACCTGACAACAATTATTAGGTTACGAACAGGACATTGTTTGGCGCCAGATCATCTATTTAAAATTAACTGTATTGATTTCCCTTTTTGTGAGTGTGGTCAAATAGGAAGTATAATACACATCTTGCTAGAGTGTCCTATCAATAAGACACCACTATTTGATTTATATCAAAAACTTATTAAAGATGGATGCCCAACACCCATTTCAGTACAAAATATTTTCCACAATATCAATGCTAAAACCTTGAGAACGATTGGTAAGTTTATCAAATCCAAATTAAAATGTAACTAAAATATAAATAAATACCCAACCTAACCTATCCTTTAACCACTGATGTCCTGTCCAAGACGCCAAATTCCAGATATACCTTACATAGCTTATAGATGGAACAAAAAAAATCTATATCATTAATGACATAGAATTATTTTAGAATATCCACTATAAACTGTCCAAAATAACTAAAGGGAATATGGTTATTTCCAGAATCTCTGTGAATAGAATTCCCTTCTATAATTGAAAAAAATATATATACATGAGCTGGCCACGTACCTAAGAGGTGGAGGCCATAAAACGAAAGAAGAAGAAAAGCAAGAATTGTTACAACATTGGAAGATAGTTGGTCATTATCTGCCGTAGCGATCCATTTTAAAGTAAGCAAAACAACAGTTTATAATATTAATAAAATATAAACAGAACAAGAAACTATCGAGAAGAAAGCAAGGTTGTGAAAGATTAAATATCTACCGCTCATAAATATCGTATGCTTTTGGAGAGATAGAAGAGAATCCTTTTAAAGATGCGAAAACTGCAAAAATTATGTTAGAGATTTCCGGAAGAAAGAGGACAAAGCAATATTTACAGACAAGAAAACGTTTCAATCTTCTCTAATTGCAAAATTGGGGTATGTAGTTATCGAGCAGCTAGATATTTTAGCGGCAATGTATGAAGATAGATTTTATTTAGAGAAATGGGAATGCTATGGCGTATTGATGGCAAGTTTGATAGGCAGACTTATCTAAATATTATAGAAAACATCATATTTTCCCGTGTAAAATAGTTATATCCAGAAAGTAATTATATAATCCTACAAGATAATTGTACTGTTCACACTGTAAAAATATAATAGACCAGTGCCAAGAATAACAACATCGAAACCTACCTGGTCCAGGTACAGTTCAGATTTAAACCTAATCGAGATTGTGTGGGAGTTTATTATAAAACGGTTGTGCGTTATTATGTAGCTCAAAATGATGAAGAGCTGTAGCATTGTATACAACAGATTTGGGAAGATCTCTTTGAAGAAGACAATTGTACAGTTCCTTTTACGCAGATGTAGCAAAGACTGATGTATTCAATGCCAAGGTAGGAACTCAAATTGATGATGCAGAGACGGCAATAGGAAAACACGGTTTAGAAGGTCGAAATGAGAGGGCCAGACACTAATAAATTTTCTACATAACCATCAGTTATATTTAATGAATAGCTTTTTCCAAAAGAAGCCACATAGATGATGGACATGGGTAAGCCCAAATGGAAACGTAAGAAATGAAATAGATTTCTTCATAACAACACATAAAAGATGTGTCAAATATGTTACAGTATTGAGTCAGTTTGGCATTGGTAGCGATCATCGAGCAGTGAGAGCTACAATACAGTTAAACTTAAAAAATGAAAGAACAAGAATAATAAAGAGAAGATAATTGAAAAAATTGAGTACACCAGAAAACACAAAAGAATATGTGAAAGCAATAAATCGGGCCTTAAACCACCCTCTTTCGACAGATGTTGAAACCGTAAATAATGCAATCACAGAAGCGTTAATGACTGCACAAAAATAGTACTGTGCTAGACCAGTCGGAAAAGAAGAGAAACGAGCGAAAACACCAAAAAGCTCATTAAAGAAAGAAAAATCATGAGATCAGAGCAGAAAGGCGACTCAGCTGAACCAAGAAATCTGAACAGAGATATCTCAAAAGCATTTCGTAAAGATCAGAGGAAGTATAATACTGGGAAAATACAAAATGTGATTAAGCAAAATGGAACTATGAAAATACTCAGAAGAAAGCTTTGTGATGGTAAAAAGAAAATTGTTAAACTAAAAGACAAGGAAGGTAATATAACAACAAATAGGGAGGAAATAGTAGAGATAGCAAAAAGCTTCTATGAAGGATTATACAAAAGCCAGTTAACAGAAGAAGACAAAATACAAATTAGAGAACGCAGAGTAATGAACCAAGGGTCCGAACTTCTGCCTACCATAACGATAGAAGAAGTGAAACGAACTCTAAAGGAAATGAAAAACAACAAGGCTCCGGGAGATGACCAAATAGTAATAGAAGCTGTTAAAGTAGGAGGCAAGAAACTGCTGGAAGTAGTAACTGAAATATTCAACCTATGTCTAAACCAAGGTATTGTCCCTACAAAATGAAACAATGCAATTACTATCCTAATACACAAAAAAAGGGATATATCAGACCTAGAGAATTATAGACCGATAAGTCTGTTATCACATATTTACAAATGGTTTACCAAAATCATCATATTTCTATCAGTCTAAGGAGCAAGCTGGGTTTAAGAAAGGTTATCGAATAAATGACCACCTACAAGCACTTAAAATACTAATTGAAAAATGTGTTGAATATAATAAACTACTCACGTTGATTTTCATAGACTTCAAGAAAGCTTTTGATACCGTGGAATTACCGGCAGTATTAGGAGCATTAGAACAAAGCCGAGTAGACTACAGATATACAAATTTGATAAACCATATATACAACAACGCAACAGCATCTGTTAAACTCCATGACTTTACCGATAAATATAGAATTGAGCGAGGAATTAGACAGGGCGACCACCATCTCCCCTCAACTATTCACTGCAGCTCTGGAATATGCCTTTAAAAAACTAGATTGGGCTAAAAGGGAATAAATATTGATGGTGAATACTTAAGCCACTTGCGCTTTGCAGATAATATTGTCATTATAGTTGAGAGTTTAAATGAAGCTCACAAAATGATGGAAGAACTAAAACAGGCAATAGAAGAAATAGACCTGAACATAAACTTAAAAAAACAAAATACATGAACAATTTAGTTCCAAGTGATGTTATGAGGGTAGATGGGAACGAAGTACATCAGGTCTTTAGCTATATCTATTTAGGCATGAAATTAGAATCAGAAAAGACAATCAAACTTGTGAGATCCAGCGTCGCATAGGCTTGGGATGGGTAGCATTTGGCAAGATGCGGGATACTCTAAAAGGAACGCTACTGATTTGCTTAAAAAAAGGTTTACAACCAATGCATACTGCCAGTAATAACATATGGTTCCGAAACAATAACTTTAAACCAAACATTCTACAAATAAATTGAGAGTAACCCAAAGAAAAATGGAAAAAACAATGTTGGGAATAACTAGAAGAGATATGGTACCAAATAGGATAGTGAGAGAGAGGACTAAAGTGACAGATGTCATAGAAAAAATTGCACAAGCCAAATGGAGATAGTCTGGAGTATAGCACGTTTAAATGATAATAAGTGAACCAAAAGACTCATAGAATGGAGAAATAGAGAAGACAAAAGACACCGAGGCAGACCACCAAAAAGATGGATGAACGACTTGAGAAAAACAGTCGGAAATTGGATACAAAAGGCGCAAGATAGAGAGCAGTGGAAGAACATGGAGGAGACCTATATCCAACAACGGATGCAAGAGGTTAAGGAATGATGATGATGATGATGATCAAAGACTACAAGCTGCTATAAATGCTGATGGATGTTTTCTGTGACAAAACACCTACTCAAATACATCATGTTATACATGAAACATATAATCATCCAACCCAACATAAAATGGCTGCTTTCAAAAGTTACATTCATAGGTTACTTAAATCTCAATTTTCTAATGAAAATTTCAATTTAGAACTTAATACTATCTAGCAAATTGCTTTCAATAATGGTTATAATCCCAACATTATTCATAAGCTTCTAAATAGGGTTAAACTTAAAATTTGAGAAAAGCTTGCATATTCATCACAATGCTTGCTTCAAACCAATGCTTTTAATAACATCAGATATTTATCTTTTACTTATATTAGCAACATTTCCAATAAAATATCAAAATTTTTACTTCAACAATTGAAAACATAAAAATTTCCTTCAAGTCACAGAACACTTTAGATTCCTTTTTAATCAACACCAAAGATAGGATGAACATACCTGAAAAAAGTGGTATTTATAAATTAAAATATGATGATTGTGATTCTTCTTATGTAGGTAGAATCATTCGAAAGTTATCTACTAGAATTTCAGAACATTTTAAAAGACCAAACTCTTCAAGTTTTGGTCAACACTTATTATACAGTAAACACAATTTTAACATCAATACTGGTTCATCTATTTTACATGATATTAGTAGACTGAAAAACTACTTGGAGTTGGATTTATTGGAAGATTTGGGATTACAAGGCAACAAATGGAAACACTCACTGTTTTAATACTCAAATAAATTTAAAACGTACTACATTTAAACCTATTATTGCAGCTTCACCTTGTTGGTGACCCAGCTCGGATTTTTAGACTTCTTGTACTGAGTATTCCCATTGGGAATTTATTAGTTTTATATTTTGATTAACAAAACTATTTTATTCTTTAATAATTTACAAAACTAGCTTGCTCAAGTTCAATTGATCTATAGTTTGGTCAATTGTATCACATATATGCTTCATAGGATTAAAATGTGGGGATTATGCTAGCCACAGCCTCCTTACTGCAGGAGCAGTAAGGCCACTGCCTTACTGCTCCTGTAGTATGGGGTGTTGCATTATTCTACCAAGTAATGCCACTCAGGCATTGCAGGTGACAAATGGAAAGACAACGGGTTCTAAGATACGAATAATATATTGATATTGATTTAAAGTGCCTTTCACAAAAACGGGAACACTATGATGTTGAAAAATTATTCCTGCCGACATCATAGTTTGTAGACCACTATATAGCCGAACAACTTGTACATGCCCAAGTCCCATTGTCGACCAGATCCTCTTTATGCTGTCACTCTTGATCTACGAATAACAGAGCACTCCACTTTTGTAAGCCCCAATACACATGTTGGCGTGCCCAATTTAATCTGAGTTCACAATTTCCATAACGTAATATAGGAACTCTCAATGAATGTTTAGTGTGCAGTCTTTGGCCTTGTTTTCTTTTACTACTTCACTGTAGATTAGTATGAATTCACCCAATTTTGACTAACCTTTTTCTTTTTTTTTACTGTAGAGCACAAATGTCTATTTATTTGTGCTCTATTGATTTGATATTCCAAGTAGTGATTCTCATCTGGATTTTGGATGTTTTTTACTTGTCGTAGTCGTCTTCATGGTATCAATCCGGTTCCGAGACTGTAAATTGATTCTTTGAGCAGTTTTTGTTTTTTTACAGGTTGCTAACCTTGCCAATTCTTTTTCTTCTGGTAGCACTACAAACCGGGGTGGGTCTTGGCTGACTGCACAACCTGCTTCCATCTCGAACGGTCGTCCATGATGTTTAACTCAGTGGGTAGCCCATTGTTCTCAAATCTGACCATACATTATCTCTCCATCGCATTCGTGGACGTTCTAAGGTCCACGTCCTTCTCCCTGTCGGGACTTCTTGCCAGATTAACTTGGTAAGGCGGGTATTAGGGAGCCTATGAACATGGCCAGCTCATCTTAGACGTTGGGATTAAATCTCTTGGACTACGTCGCTAGCACCATACATTTGTTTGACCTCGGCATTTGTTCTTCATTCGATATTGGTTAGTATTCGGATCGTGATAGGGACCGAAGATCTTTCTGAGGATTTTTTTCTCAAAGCATCTGAGTTTACTTTTCATTGCTTTTGTCAGCGTCCACGTCTCACACTCATATATGAGCACCGGTCTAATTACTGTTTTATATATCCTGATTTTTGATGTTCGTGTTAGGCTCTTGGATTTAATAGTGTTGTGGAGGCTATACATACATCTGTTTGCTGCCTGAATTCTCCCTTTTATCTCTTCCGTGATATCGTTATCTATGGTGATATTCGCTTCGAGATATTTAAAATTCTCCACTCTTTCAAAGTTATAGGTGTCTTTTGTTACATTTTGTCCTATTCTATCTCGTCCCTTTTGCCTGTTAGTGCACATATATTTGGTTTTCTCTTCATTGATTCTTAGACCGGTATTTTTTGCCTCTCTCTCTAATTTATTGAAGGGTTCTTTTACATCGGTGACGGTATTTTCTACAATGTCAATGTCATCCGCGTATGCTAGTAGTAATTTTGGTCCATTTACTGTCAGTAGTGCCGTTCTAATTTGTTCGGTTCTTACTACTTTTTCCAGGATTATATTAAAAAGAAGAGGTGACAGCGCGTCTCCTTGTTTCAGTCCACTGTTTATTTTGAACGACTCTGAGAGCTTGTTACCTATCTGCACTCTAGATCTACAGCCATTTACACAAACTTTAACGAGCTGGATAAGTTTTTTTGGAACTGAAAGTTCTGCCATTGCATTCCACATCTGATCCCTTTTAATGCTGTCGTATGCTTGTCGGAAATCTATGAAGAGATTATGAATGGTTCTATTGAATTCCCATCCTTTTTCAAGCAGCTGCCTGTGAGTAAAATCTGATCTACGGTCGATCTATTTTTTCTGAATCCGGCTTGGTATTCCACTATGAAATTTTCTACAAAAGGTATTAGTCTACTTAATAGGATGTTCGATAAGATTTTGTACGCCGTAATAAGTAGGAAGATGCCCCTATAGTTAGAGCACTTGGTTTTGTCTCCCTTTTTATGGATAGGAATTATTAAACTTTCGTGCCATTTTGTTGGTATTTGCTCTTCGTTCCATATCAGTGTTATTAGCTTGTGTAATTGTCTATGTAAAGTTTTTCCTCCGTACTTAAGAAATTCGGCTTATATTGTCAGAGCTTGGAGCTTTTACGTTCTTCAATTTGTTAATTGCTTGCAATGTTTCGTCTATTTTTGGGTACTCTACCGGTAGGTTCACCCCAAGATATATATCCTCTCGATGTTCTTCATCTTGGTGTATATAAGGTGAATTTTTGAAATATTCTTGCCATGTTTGGAGTAATTCTTGTTCGTTGATTATTAATTCATTATTATCATTAAGATCATTATTTTTTCTCAGTACAGACACGCAGTTTGACACAGATTTGTAAAATGCTCGACTATTTGACTGTTGTCTATTTCTTTCCATTTCTTCATACTGCTGTTGTTCGTATTTTCTTTTTTTCTCTCTAATTAGTTTTTTGTTTCTCGTCGTGATGTTGTATAGTTTTCTTTACTTTCTGTCAATTACCCTTCACATTTTATCCGGGCTTGAGACCGGCTGTGGTATTCACAGAGCTACTCAATCCACCCCTCAATCACCTCAGGCAGTGTTAGGAAAAACATTTATTGAAATACTTAATTATTCTTTAATTATCCAATCTGGTAATTCTTTATTACCAAACGATACAAACAATTATGATACTCAGTAATAAAGGCTTACGAAAAATACCCTTATTAACAATTCTGTGTTTCTGAAACATTATCTATTAAGCAAATTGTCTAAAAAGATTTAAAATCTATTATACAAATAATTTGTTTAAATATTGAGTTAATAATTGTTGTCTTTGATATAAAACAATCCAGTACAGTTTGTTGCTCCCTATCATTGCATTTGATATTTTATTATTCACTCAGCCTGTACTCAAAGTTTTAGTGACCGTAATACCCTCGACATTTACTTTATAAGGTCTCATCATAAATTACTTCATGTTTTCATTTGGTATTATGGGTGTAATAAATGTTTACTGCATTTAGATATTTTAATTAAACCTATATAAATGTATATTTTACACATATAATTCTCTGTTCTTACCAAATTTTTATCAGCTAAGTAATAACTTAGCTTACTCAATAATCATAAAAAGTTTTTTTAATATGTAGTATTGACATCGCCCTAATACCACATTAACCTAAATTCTTGACATAACCAAACTTCAGAACTCGCACCAGAATATCAAGTAATTTTTAAGGGAGTATTTTAGTAAACTTTTTAGTCATTTAATAAAGTTAATATACTCATTTTAAACGATTTAGCATTGTTTTACATTTAAAACGTTAATATAAACCTCACTAATTGAATTTTGATGGAAATATGCAAAGTTTTAGATTTTATGTTGTATGAGTATTATACAAAAGCACAACATAAAGTAAGCTTAGTTTTGCTAAAGTTTGATAAGAGCTTCAGTGACGTAATTAAAGATATTACCAGACAATATAGGATTTAGCGTAAAGAGAGATAAAACTTCTTTTTAAAACAGATTATTTCGTTATAAATGTAATGTGTTTTTATTATCATTATTATCCAGATTTAGCCATACGGCTCACACTCCCTCTAAGGGTAAAACTCACTGGTGGGACTCTTTCCATGTTATCGAGGCCTAGGTGACTTGGTACGTCCGTGTATCTCCCAAAAATTTTCGCACGCATCTGGACGTCGAAACTAGCACAGCTTTCTGCATGATCTAATATAGATTTTCATTTAGATTTTTTATGTTTTCCAGCAGGTTCTTCGAAAGAGTGACTCCAGTGGTAATAGTCTGGTTACACTACATTATTCATTGTCTCTTTATTTGTATTTCCAGATCTCTGTACTTGGCAATATTTTCATTGTACTTAACACGAAAATTATTATTATTAGGTATGGCCACATCAATTGGTGTTGTTTGTCCCGTTGGTTTATTAACTAGCACGAGATCTATTCTATTATGTGCTACAGTTTATTCTGTAAGTACAGTGCGATCCCAGTATAGCTTGTAGTTGTCATTCTCAAGCATACTCTCAGGTATGTATAAATATTATGGGAGATGGTTTGTTTGTAGAAGTCCCAGTTTAAAAGTTATCTCTTGATGGAGGATCTTCCCTATTGAGTCATGCCATTTTTTAGATATATTTAGTTGCAGAAAATGTCTGGCAACCTCCGGTAAGATGTTGGATGGTTTCTTGAGTATAACATCCATATCGGCATTTGTCGTTTTGGACCTGAGGGTCTTTAACAATACATTTCAGGTAATTTTTGGTAGGTATAACCTGATCCTGAATGGCAAGTTATGAGCCTTCTGTTTCAGGGAACATCTTTCCTGATATCAACCAAGAGTTCGACGCTATATTGTCGACATAGTCTTTGCTGACTTCATTTGGATGTCGCCCGTGCAGAGGTTTACCCATCCAGATGCGCATTTTTTCGTTCTAAGTAAGATGATTAATGCACATTTCTTGTTCCCTCAGTTTGATCGGAGTTTTGTCATCGACTGCACAAATCGCGCGATGAAGAGTAGATGTCTCTGCCTGCACCTGAAAATAAGTTCTTAAATTAGTAATTTATTTTTATAATTGTTCGTTTATATCTGTAGGTCCTCGTCCTCCTTAATACCACGGTAATGTCGTTATTTCTACAGCACTTATAGGTAATGGTGTTTTTGTGCCTTTGTGAGGTGTGTTCGTACTTTTCGCTGAAGAGTTTCTATATCCGTTTTTGTCCACTTAGTGCTCTAGCAAATGATTCTGAGCAAATCATTTGCTAAGCAATCATTAAGCAAATAGCAGTAAACAATGAATACAATGAACGAACAACAAAAAAAATGTTTAATCAAAAACTACAGAAGAAAGCCCTGAAATCAGGATTTCCACCACCAGAGAAAAAACTCAGTGCTCGACAACCTTGTGCTCGATTACGTATACAGGCAAAACATCAACAAAAATACCCAAACACATAAAAAAGAAAGGAATAACACCAGCTTTCAGAACAAATAACAACTTAATCAAATATATTATAAAACAACAAGAGCCAAATAAAAGACACTTACACAGTGGTGTATTCGAACTTAAATGGGGCGACTTCTCAAAAACTTACATCTGTCAAACGGGTAGATATTTTAATAAACGGATAGCAGAACAATAAATGGTTATCAATAATAGAAAAACAGAGATTACATACGAATTTCACCTTCTAGATCTTAATCATTCTTTTAATGATAAATTTAAAATTCTTCACATTCAAAATAAATGCCTTCAGCTATCTTTGTTAGAATCTATGGAAATCAACAAATAAAAAAACACAGATATAATTTTGAATGACCAACTTGAGACAAACAGTTCTCCCTCCCCAACCTATTTCATTAAAAACTATAAAGTGTAAACGCATGCCAAAGATAGATTGAGAAAGGCAATCAGCCGAAACAGCTGTAGTGATAAGTGTTTAAAATAAATTTTGTGGAAGTTTAAAAACAAAGTTTTCTGTGTTTTATTATTACATGTTCTTAACTATTTAACAAATTAACTAACGAGTATTTATTTTCAGAATAAGGTACCTATGCTAATTTTTGTCAAAAAAAAACTAATTAACTAAGTTAAAAATTGTACAATGTTCTTTACTTTTTATTAGCATGTATCCTTACTAAATATAACATCCCTTATTACTCTCTACTTTTATACACTAAAACAGAAATCCTTTGCGGATACTAAGCTGTCACAAAAAGAATACAAAGAGCTATTCTAACATCACCCGCCGCTGCATTTATCAGTGACTTCACTAAGCAGAATAAAGCATAATATGTATATATGTGTACTTTCTGCGACTATAATCTCTTATTTCCACGACGAATGTCTCTACCTCAGCTTCTAAAACGACTACAAGAAAATTGGAGTGTATACTGAAATATTTCTTAGAGGAGTTATCTTCTTATGAAGGCTTTGAATGATGTATTGCGGGGGAAAGATGGCAGATTCATTTTCATTCTTAAGTGTGGGAGGGTTTTTGAAAGATAAATTAGAAAACTTGCTGAAAAATTTATTATTTTATCGTTTTAGATTACGTGCCATATTGTTAACTAGAAAATAATGTACAAGATGTTCACAAAAGATTTTTATAATCCAGAGTTATTTTAATAAAAAATTGCTTTTGTTTTGAGCATCTCTATCAATCGTCCGTAGTAGAATACTACATGTGTACGCTGGGCAACGCTAAATGGACTGGAAAATACTGGCGATCAGGTAGTCTCAGGATCTAGACCAGAAACATATTGCAAACAATGCCATTAAACGATTTCAGAAGGCAAATTAACAATAATACAAATGGCCCTTCTCAGTACCCAACGACTAGAAAACTTGGACCTATGATCCGAATTTGTTACTTAAATGTGGAAAGCATATGCTATTGCTATATAGAAAATAACGACATCGACCTGGTTGCTCTACAGGAAATACACTGTAAAATGGAAAAACAACTGCGAAAAAGAGGAAAAATACCTGGCTTCGAACTATGTACATACACCTACAAACCACCGGCTATATCCTAGACAGCTCAAGTCATCGACACACATTCACATCTGTCAATATACGTGGGGAACTACAACAGTCATCATGAGCAGTAGAAATATAAATAATGCAACAACAATTGAAATGGAGCAGTAAAATAGACGAAGCACGAACATCTATCACTAAATATTGTTCTGAAGCTATTTTCTTGTGGCATTGTAAATTAATTACTATTTATAACTGGGAATAAGCCACAATTAAAGATAAATAATAAACGTATTTTTATCTTTAATTGTGGCTTATTCCCAGTTATAAATAGTAATTAATCTATCACTAAAGTTTTACGCTAAAACCAACCTACATTTATGTCAGCAGCATGGAAAAAGGAGTACAATCCTGATCTATTTTTTATCTCTACTAATAAAAACGAGCAATCTCTAGCAGTCTGTCGAAAAGTAATGGACGACAGTGATCTCAGAGGCAGGAACCCAGATTCCTATAATCACATTTATCCCTCGCCCACGCTGGAATCTAAAGAAAGCAATTTTAAAGTAGCTTTTATGCGAAACTGAACAAGACTCTAGGCTGGATATCCCCTACCATCAGAAATTACAAGAGATTAGTTGGAGCCAAAATAAGCACGGTCAAAATTATATACCAAAAGGCTACCAAAAAAATATATTCCTGGTTGGTCCCATAACAGCAAAGAGTGGTACCAAAAAATACAGAGAGACAACAAAATTGGACAAAAACTGTAGACAGTTTTAATTTTTAAACATCAAGTAGGCAAGTATGGACACTAATAAGAAAATTAGGAAGCGGAACTCCCATAACAAGGAACAAAACAACAATTAACCCAAACACTATTGCCTCACATTTGGTATCAACATCTAGTGCTCCAAAAGACAAGCCACACACAATCAAGGTAAAACAAGAGCTAAAAACTTTAAAATTCCAATCTGCAAAAACCGAATACTCTCGCCCTTTCACTTGCGAAGGAGTCACTATAGCTATTAAGAATGTTAAGCAGGTAAAGCCCCATATTTTGACAATAGTCATCCCGAATTCTAAATTAACAGCGGTAAATATGCGAGAGAATGGATGGCACACTTTTTTACAGATATTATGAAGAGCGGTACCATACCACAGGAACTTAAACTCTTGAAGATCATTGCCATATTAAAACCAGGGAAACCAAATGATAACAAACCCAAGAACCACATACCAATAGCCCTACTCTCAGCAACGTTCAAGCTACCAGAACGACTTATCTATAACAGAATTAGTGAAAAGCTACTTAAATCGATACCGTTTGATCAGGCAGGTTTCCAACCGACAAAAAGCTGCGCAGATGAGGTTCTTTCACTTACCACATTTATTGAGGCAGAGTTCTAAAGAAAACTAAAAAACTGCAGCCGTATTCATAGACCTAATAGTGGTCTAAGATACAGTCTGGAGAGAAGATATGATATACAAGCTCCTCCGTATAGTCTTCTGTAAATTCACAGCTCGTATCAACAGCATGCTAGCCGACCGAACGATTCAAATAGTCATGGGAACCAACATTAGCACTCCAGGAAAACCATGGAGGCTCTAACCACACGGTACAAAAACAGAGTTTTCAAATGTCTATCTGAATAACAAGCTTGCAAGAAGAACACTGAACATACAATTTAAAAACACCACAGTCGCCTACTATAACACACCAAAGTACCCTGCTCTGATGCTTGACAGAACCCTATCTTTCAAGAAACATCTATCAAAAAGAGCGGAAAAACTTAAATCCAGAAACAAAACTATCTAGAAGCTGTGCGGCACAATATGGGGAGCATTGGCTTTCACCTTGCAATCATCTGCCCTGGGCCTTGTTTGATCAAAGTAGATGCCCAGTTAAACAATAAAATGAGAATGATTGCTGGTGTTATGGTGGTTCTAGTCTACAAATAGTCTATATATTTTTGTAGTCTGTACTCTTAACTTGGTTTGTTGTCTTGTTATGAAATAATCTATTATCGATTTTAGACCTCTTGTGTGCTGATACCAGGTGTATTTATATAATATGTACTCTTATGTAGTATTTCTCCATTGTTGTTAACAGTTTCTTCTCCATGAATGCCTACAACTTTACTTTGTATTTGTTTTACTAGTCTGGCATTAAGGTCTCCGCATATAATCTTATGACTGTTAGGAATTTCGTTCAGTATTTTTCTAAAGTCTTTTTCAAAAGCTCCTTTTTCTTGTACTGAGTAGTCATTATTTACGGCATATACCACAGAATTGTTACTTGTGTTCCTCTTAGAAGAATCGTAACTTTAATATAATTTTTGTTGTATGCTTCACAAGATTGAATATATTTTTTGAATTTCTTGTGTACAAATATGGATATCCTTGCTCTTGCTCTTTGATCCTTTTCCACTCCTGAGAAGAAATGACATAGTCTTTTAATCTTTTGCTTCCATTTCCTGTTTTCTTGGTCTCAGAGAGAATGGCTATATCTAAATTTCGATTTAAGAATTCCTGCATAATTTCCTGCTGCTTGTTACGGATTCCCTGTATTTTCTAATTTCTACTGTAATTTCCGTCCGGTAACCGAGGTTCACTGGGTTTTTAGCACTGAAGAATTTTCACAAGTGTAAAGTCGCTGGCCTTACGACTTAACCCCCATCCTTGGAGGACCGAATTTTCTGTTGGGGTTCATTCCCCTAGCCGATATCTTCCAGTTTTTAGGCCTTTTACCCTCTCTCGTCCGCTACATAACGCACTCCCATTGTACGCCATGCACCCAGTGGTTACGAGAAATGGTTTGTCTTCGTGGAAGTGAGAGTAGGATTTGCTGGCAGAGCTGGGTTTTATTCCTAAAACCTCCAACTCAATCGTTGGAAAACAGTGAGCGGCTTTGTTACGACAAAGCATTGGCAGCTTTATGTCGCCTCCAAGAGCCCTTACCAGCCTTTAACCACCAACACCATTATTGTTTTAATACCTACATAAAAGTAAATTTGAGAAAATAAATCGATATGCGTTGTTTTCTTACCAATAATTCCTTTTAAAGAATAAAAAACTGCTGCCGAACAAATTGATCATTTTATTAAAATGTTCCCCGTTTAATTTACAACGTAAAAAGTGTCATAAACTGACTTTTTCCTACACTTTTCATTATATCCAAAGTGAAAAAGTTGGAAAACGTTTTTCGTATAAATTCCTTTTAGTTTTTTTTATTAAGTTACTGTATCTATAAACCCCTTTTATGTATTCAGATGAGACGATATTGATACGTACTTCATCGTAAAAAAGTAAAAAAGCTTCCCCAATATACTTTTATGATCGTGTCTTTTCTGCGGGATGACAAAGGTGGGATAGCATTTAACTTTTAGACAGAAAGAACGCGTACGTTTTTTACGTTTACGGAGAGCTATAAAAGCAAATTAACAGTGGCGCAGCCAGTAGGATTCGTTGTCTTTTGTTAGATGACAGTTCTATTGTGACATTGTGTTCAGATAAAAGTTTGTGAAAAATATACCTTTCATTTAAAATATATTAGAATTTCCTGGTGTTAACTAAAAATTAAAAGATTTTACATGGATTTGATAAAAAATTCTTTCTTTAGTATTTTTAGATTGTTGACTAATTCAATTTTTATTTGTTTTATTAACAATAATATAGATATTTGCATATTTATGTTGATAAAATGTTAAAATATGACTTTTCTAAAAATCGTGTTTTTTATACCTGTAAGAATAAATCACAAGACAACTTGATATTAAATAGTCTAGATCTAAATAGTCTAAATTTTTATGTATATATCGCAATAAAAGGCATCAAAACTTTAGATCATAAAGGCATAAACTTGCCATTAACCTTTAATTACGTAGTTTCGATCTGTTACTTAAACTAATGATGATTGGTTCTAGGTAAGTCCTGTTCCATTTTGTATTCGCCGTAATCTGTAGTGGTTTGGTAATAACAATCACTTCATAGTTGGATATATTAAGTTTCAGGTCCCGTTTATTACAGATTTTCATTAAGCTCGTAACTAATTTCGGCAAATGCGACCAACTTTATAGACCATAGGAAAACGTTATTCAATACCATAATTAGTTTGCGATGTGAAGGAATGTGGTAGAAGTAACGCTGATGAATTTTGCGATGATTATAAGTTGTTAAAACATACACATGGGTACAAAAAATTACTTGATTTGGTTTTATTTTTTACAAAGTTGTTAATAAAACGTAAAATAGTTTGGTTCATGCAGTTAAATCAACTTTTAGAGGAAGTGAATTAAACAGTAGCGTCTGATCCAAAGTGAATAGCTACGAACAGCGTCTGACCCAGAGTGGGCGGCTGATACAGACCTCTTCAACCCGCCTAGCAAGCGAAGTGTTTTAATGCCAAAAAATTCTCTTCAGGAAACATGTTGAATTATAAAACAAACGAAATAGGACCCCAGGTGGGTAGAGTTACTAACTCGAAATCCCACACCGGGAAACCGGTTCACCTCAAGGATTCTGAGGGAGGCAAATATTCGACAAAAATAAATGTAGGAAAGTATAACATCAGATCCATGAACGAAGACACTAAAGTCCAGGAACTAGGGGAAGAACTGACTAAAATACCGTGGTATATTATCGGCATCTTAAACTTGTAGCTGGAGAAATCTAAAAAACTCATTTTCTAGATATTAAAAAGTTAGAACAAGACATTGGATAAACTCAGTTTGGATTTAAAAATGCTCAAGAAACCAAAGAAGCATTATATAGGCAGTAAACGTTTAGAGATGTTTAGATGTAAACCAGGACATCTATGTTTGCTTCCTAGATTATAACAAGGCATTCAATACAGTGAAACATAATCAGTTAATAAAAGTACTGAGAACAAAAAACATCGGTACATGGGATATAAGAATATTAAATAATCTTTATTATGAACAAGAAGCCATTATAAGAATAAATAATTTTGTAACGATGAGTCCAAGCCATCACCGTTAAACCAGCGTGCGCGCGAACCAACCCATGAAGTAGGAGTGTATTGACAGTAGAAAGGGCAAAACTAATTACCAAGCTCCGCTATATAAACCGCAACATTTCCTCATAGAGACAGAATCGACAGGTGTTGACTGAAGGTTCTCTTCTTCCCTACCCCGGTTTGTGGACGTGTTGAGTTCACAAGTTGCTCCGTCCCATACCGCCGTTACCTGAAGAGCGTGTTGAGCTCTTCACTACCCGTACTTTGAAGCAGTCGTGTTGAGACTGTCGAGGAGTGTCCTATTAACCCGAACGACTTAAGGGACGTGTTGACTTCCTTTCCTTTCTTTGTACCTATCGTCCGCTGTTATTAAATCGATACAACGTTCCCGTAAAATTTTAAATACACACTCGCTTGCCGATAAGACTAATTTCATATGACAAGGTCAAACTTAATTTGAATAAATAGGCCAGGTACTGAGAAGACTAAACCAAATTGTAAATATGTACATAAGATTTTTGTCAATTTAATTTAAGGAAGACAATAAAGTTTTATTTTTATTTTGAACTCTGCCTCTGACTGTCTAAAAGCTACCCGGATAGTGACTCCCACGAGAGGACATCACAATTTAAAAATCAATAAAATAAAAATCTTAAGAGATATTAGACAGGGCTGTCTCTTGTCGCCATCACTATTAAAACATACTTAAAGTAAATATTTACAAAAGCATAAGAACATGACGTAGCGGGCATAAAAATAAATAGCCTTCTTATACGGGAAATTAGATATGCCGAAAATGCAATACTAATAGCAGAAAATATTACAGATCTACAAGAATTTCACATAAGATTGTTTGCAGCGAGTGAAGAATTTGGTCTGTCACTAAATATAAAGAAAATTATTGATGGATTGGACCGTTACTTGATGGAAATTCATTTTATGTAACAAGAAAATACTGAAAACTATGTTTTCAAAACTTTCACAAAATTTATTATAAACTCTTATCACTACAACCTGTTTCGGCTGATTGGCTTTCCCAAGTGATTTATTTTTGACATGCGTTTACACTTTATAGTCTTTAATGAAGTAGGTCGAAGAGGGGAGAACTGTTGGTCATTCAGAATTATATCTGTGTTTTTTAATTTGTTAATTTTCATAGATTCTTACAAAGATAGCTTAAGGCCTTTATTTTGAATGTAAAGAATTTTAAATTCTTTCTTACAATAATGAATATGACCTAGAAGGTGAAGTTCGTATGTAGAATCTGTTTTTTATTATTGAAATCTCTTTTATGTTTTGCTATTAGTTTATTAAAAATTTTACCAGTTTGACCGATGTAAGTTTTTGGGCAGTCGCCACATATAAGTTTGATCACACCACTGTGTAAGTGTTTTTATTTTGGTTCTTGTTGTTTTTAATATATTTAATATATTTCGGAACAAATAACAACCTAGACAAATAGAAAATAGTTCCACCTCCGTTTCTTCGCATTCTACTACTTTATTCCCCCTCAGCAAAATGTAAAGGTGGCAAAAATTAAACAGAAAACTCTCGAAAAAAATGAAAGTATTGTTCTACAATAAAAAACGAATGAAAGGCAGGTATGACTAAAAAAAGGTATAACTAACTTTAATCAAACACAAAGTTAAAAACTGATTTATTTATGTATTTTATAGAATCCTTAGCCACTTTATTTAACTTATTTAAGTTACAGCCGTAGGTCACTATCCTCTTACGTATATAGAAATAATATTAGTTCGAGAACTATAGTAAATACAAATCAGTAGTAACGTGATCAGCGTGATCTTTACGATCGAAATTGTTGTCGTACTAATGTTTCACTCAAACATTTATCTAGAGACCCATCCAAACTGTACTTGATTATCATATAAATCCCTATTATGCATTGTTCTCAACTGAGAATCGTTCCGTACCAAACCTTACCATAAATCGGTGAAGAGGGAATGCGGATACTTTCCGCAGGGACCGAAATTAAAATATACGTATATATTAAGGAACATTTTGGCTTTTAGACTTTAAGATAAATACGGTTTTAAAGCTTTTGCGGGAGAAATTTGGTAGTATTTACAAAACAAAAATAAGTGAAGTTGCTAACTTAAACAATTACATCAAAGAGAATATAGCTTATTCGCTATATGTGTTATGTCGAAATTACTGGCGTTTATAATCCAGCAAAAGAATAGATCTATATAAATCATTTTTTCTACTCTCTTACTAGTAAATTGTATATTACCTACTATTTGGATGCTAAGTAAATGCATCATAACAGATACTGACACGTAATGACTAGCACGTAATAAAAAAAATTACGCTTCAGTTTTATAAAAATGTGTAATATCACATAAGCCTCGTAAGTCAGTTGGTCGAGTTACCATGGAAACGAAGACACAGACGTTATTTTGACAGATTAAAAATTATTAATTTGTCAGTGTAAATATCGTGGTAATTTAATTTTTATTTTTATAAACGAAAATAATGGTAGAAAAAGTATAGTACACAACTTGAGT
Organism: Diabrotica balteata; assembly: GCA_918026665.1. Lineage (NCBI taxonomy): Eukaryota > Metazoa > Arthropoda > Insecta > Coleoptera > Chrysomelidae > Diabrotica > Diabrotica balteata. The sequence continues at coordinate 154,530,328 of OU898281.1, read as the reverse complement.
TGTAAGCTTATTACATGCTTGTAAAATTACTGCGCTCGCCGCTACGCGGCTCGCGCGCAACTTTTTTACTCGCATGTAATAAGCTTCTTACAACTCTCGTTATGTAATATACTATTACGGATCTATAGCAAACACGATAAAATAAACCATGTTACTATAGTAGTTGAGCTAAGTGCTATGCTATGCTAAATAGGAAGTATACGCATTCGACATATAGTGAAAAAAAAGGAAAGGGCTCTTAAATGGCGAACAATAATAATTGAGATACTTTGCTTCTTTTTCTTCTTTTGGTGCCTATTTATTTTGACTATTGGCGATCATTTGGGCTGTAATTATCTTATTAACTAATACTTAAAATAGATTTGTTGTTGTTATTGAGAACAATTTCTTAAGGAAAATTCACAAGGAAAACAATTCCTGTAGCTGGCTGTATACCACGTATCACAAAAAAAGAGGTTAGTCTTCGTAAGTGGGTATATTTATTTAAAAACCCTTAAAAGGCTACATCAACAAAACAAACGTTCTAGGACTAAACAGTCCATCATCAGGTTTAAAATCGCTAGGTTAAAATGCCTGAGCCACCAAAAATACATGGGTAAAAACCCTTTAAATTACATAGAGTTATAAAAGATTATACATCTTGTTGTTAAAATACTGTGATGTTCAGTATTAAATTAAATATGACTTCAGGTAACATACATTGTAAAAATTGAGTTTCAGAGCCGGGGAGAAAACCTCTACGCACGGAGAACAGCTGGAAACTGAAAAAAAACTGATGAAATGTCAAATATTTCAGAAAAACGATTAAGCTCAACTTTCTAGCTTCTTAAAGCCAATCACAATCCAAATAACATAAATTTTTTAACAGCTGTAAGCATAAAATACATATAAATTCAAATCTAGATTGTAACTCAAATGTTATCAGTCCTATTATGTTAGAATGTATTGTAACCTTTGTGTTGTGTTTTTCCATTATTGTCGTCTATAACTCTAGTGGTTCGAAAGACATGAAATAATTTTTTCATTTTTTTTTTAATTTCTTAAGGATTTATAACCATGGTATTCTTCTTCTTCCAATTCTCCGCTTTCTGAATACTTTATCTTGAAGTATTATTTTTAGTAATCTGTATTTAGTATCGTTTCTCATTTTATTCATAGTATTTTTTATATAAAATCATTATTTTTAATATCAATCTATTGTGTTTTTTATTTTTTTATCAGCTATAGAACTTTATTTTGAATGTTATTGGTAACGATTGGTATGATAACGGTAGAAACATTTTTATTTGTTGTTAAGGCACAGTCCTACATTATATGTTGAACAGCTCCAGGAAGATTTTTAGTAACTAAAGTTTGGTACTTTACCTCTGATGGTAATATCTAATATTGATCTTACCATATCGCGTTATGTAACTCTTATTTTATCTATTGTTCATTTTGTCAGAGTCAGTGTTTCTGCACCATATGTAAGAACCGGTAAAACGCACTGGTTGAAACCTTTCTTTTTAAACAAACTGGGATACTAGACTTGAAAATGTTATTCAATCTACCAAAGGCAGCCCATGTGAGACCTATCCTTTTTTGTATTTCAGTTGTCTGATTATCTCGGCCTAAGCGAATCTCATGCCCTAGATATTTGTAAGCCATTACTTGGTCGACGCTATGGCTACCAATCAGAA
>OU898281.1:154487030-154528149 GCA_918026665.1 Diabrotica balteata | reverse complement strand
CAGGAGCAATCTTTTATAATTATTTTAAAGGTGGTCACTCTATCTTTAGCATATAGTCTCCCATAATGATTCTGATTATATTTAATAATTTTTAGTAAAAGTTCTTTGAAATCATCATACAATACTTCTATTATAACTTCTTTAGAATTGTCAGCTACTGAAGCATATTCCCAAATAATACTAAACATAATTGGATATGAGTTTATATGCTTATTGATTATCATTGTAACAATAAAACACTAAAAACTTTGTTTTCAAACTTCCACAAAATTTATTTTAAATCTTATCACTACAGCTGTTTCGGCTGATTGCTTTTCTCAAGTGATCTATTTTTGGCGTGGGTTTACAAATTTATACTCTCTAATGAAATAGGTTAAGGAGAGGAGAACTGTTTATCTCAAGTTGGTCATTCAGAATTATATCTGTGTTTTTTAATTTGTTGTTTCCATAGATTCTAACAAAGATAGCTTAAGGCCTTTTTTTGGAATGTGAATAACTTTAGATTTGTTATTAAAAGAATGATTATGATCTAGAAGGTGAAGTGCGTATGTCGAATCTGTTTTTCTATTCTTGAAAGCCCTTTTATGTTCTGCTATTCGTTTATCAAAGTTTCTACCAGTTTGACCGATGTAACTTTTTGGGCAGTCGCCACATTGAAGTTTGTACACACCACTATTTAAGTGTCTTTTATTTTGGGTCTTGTTATTTTTAATATATTTGCCTAGGTTGTTATTTGTTCGGAAAGCTGGTGTTGTTATTTTGCCTGTATATGTAATTGAGCAGAAGGTACTGGGTTTTTTCTCTGGTGGTGAAAATACTAATTTTAGGGCTTTCTTGTGTAGTTTTATGATTTAACATTTTATTAATTTCGTTGTATTCGTTCGTTGTATTCGTTGTTTACTGCTATTTGCTTAATTATATTTAATTCTGTCTCAAAGTTGTATTTTGACATCGGAATTTCTGTTAATCTATGTAACATACCATGATAAGCTGCCAGTTTATGTTGTATTGGATGGGATGATGAATTGTGTATAGTCGTGCCAGTATGGGTAGGTTTATGAAATATGAAGAAGTCATGTTTGTTTTAAAGTCTGATAATTTTTAAATCTAAAAAATTTATGGATTGATTTTCATTGTGTCTATATTCATCGATTATCATTGGGTCTATATTCATTTATTGCTTTTTTTTTGAAGATTTTTTGATGATTTTCCACTGCGTTTTATGTGCACTAATACATCTTCTCTGTTGGTACAACTTTGGCACAACGTATTTTTGGCTATTAGTTATGTCTACATTTTCTATATAAAACTTAACATTTCTGCTGCTTAGCACCATAGTAATTTTGGTCTACATTGTGTACATTGTGTCTACATTTCATTTCTCCAATATCACCTACATCCAGAAAGTATTTCTCTGTCTACCACCCAAAGAGTCCTTTTAATGACAATATTACTTCCTTTGCAAATTAATTCTATTTTAGTGCAAAATAATATAAGTCTCTGCTCAAAAACACCATATATGTTTTTCTGTATATTTACTGTGAAGGACAATGATGCAAGTATGTCATTTATTCACGATTCAAGGTCAAAACTTCCTGGCTTCTACTGTATAATATATTTCTTGACCTAATTTGATAATAATCTCAAAACAAATCTATTACAAAGTCCTTCTCTTTGATTTTCTCTAACTAAATATACCCCTAATGAGAGGTTGTGCTTGCCGAGTGCCTTGAACTGACCACACTGTCGTCGAAAGCTGCTTAACTCGGCCACGGCCCCTGGAGCTTCTTGTGATATCGGATTTCTGAACTCTAATCACGTAATGACTAACTGCCGCTTATTATCTCTCCTTAGCTCTTTTCCAATTTTATGTCTTAACTAGGATAAATACCTCATTATGTACTTAAGCACCTTTGCATTACGTTCAGCTTTTTCTCGGAGAAAAATTGCTCTTTAATTTTGGATATAAAAATATTAATCTTGGAAAAAGAAACTGACACTAGAAAATATGCTGTTTTGAAAATAAATGCATGGTTAGTATGAAGAATTATTATTAGTCTACTGCATGAATTATTGCAAACATGAAATAAAAAATATTTTTATGTATTGTGATTTATATAAGACATAAAAAGGCATTAGTACATTTGAAATAACTGTTTAGTGCTACATGTAGAAGTTTTTTTTGTAAAACAACTACAAACTGGAAGATTTTTTTAAAATTCATATGCAATTTCGCATGCGTTACACCAGGTGTCACCAAATGACGGACTGCGGTCCGCATGCAGACCGTGAGCTGGGGATCGAACTCACATGCGTGACTCAATAGCGGTGAAGCGAGTGAGAATCTAGCCGACAAGTATCTAGTAACCAGTCTATAATAGAACTAAAATGTTTTTCCAAGTTTGTTTCAGTTCAGCCTTAGAATATTTTTTCAAAAATGTTCTGAGGCTTCTTTACGCATTTCCTGGATGCTTGCCAATCATACGAAGCCATTTAGTGACGCAGCTATCGTTAAACGCTGTTTTCTGAAAACAGGAAATTTAATCTTTAAAAATAAAAATGATGTTGTCGATACTATCCAACGTATTCCAATATCTACTACTTCAAGTACAAGAAATATACAGGTATTGGCCGATGAAACATACAAAACGTTAAAACAAATCTTGGCTGTCACTAAATATTTTTCTTTGGCATTGGATGAGTCATGCGTCATTTTCGTGCGCTACCTGGACAGAAGACAGAACCAGAGAAGAGTTTTTTGAAGAACTTCTTTGAACTTGACTATTTTGCCAATGTAAGAAACTACTGCAGAAGAGGATTTGCACAAGATTGTGGTGTATTATTTTGGGAACTATAGTTTGTACCAATTCTATGTGCAATGCAAATCTATTATCGTATCATTACATTATCCATCAAAGTGTGTTGTGTTGCCGCTTAAATCCAAGTCTTCACAGTAAAGAAAGACACTATAGTTGCAGAAAGTAAACAACCTGAAACAGTAGCATTAAATGATTAAATTAAGTTCTAAGATACAAATATTTTAAATCACGCCGCAAAAATTAATTAAAAAAAGACGGGAGAAAAACAATATAACAGCTTTATAATCATCTTTTTCCTTCAGTTTATTTCATAATTCTTCCTAAACGAAATGCCCTAGTTGCCTGGTTTCAACTACGTAAATGAACTCCCTAGGGGGACTTACAACTACTGAAGGGATTTTGAGTAACCCCCCTACCCCCCGGTCATGCCACTGCCTGGTTCAGTGCTGAGTGTTCGCACCACGTAAGTGTTGTTGGTTTTCCAAACAGACCTTCAGGGAATATAATCGGTGACCCCTGCATTATACGAACATATTTTAATAAAATGTTGACATACAAAAATACATTAGTAATGAAATTGTGATAGACAATTCATTTTTTCATTACAACATAAACATACTTTACACTTTATACATTTGGTGTATTTTTTTTGACACTGTTGACGATATTTTTGCCATTCTGGCATGTGTCTAATATTGTCCGTACGCACAGAATTTAACGGTATCTATTGATGTCTTGCAGGAGTTTTTCTTGTTCTTTTTGTTGGTGTTCGTGTTGCTCTATTGGTTAACCTAGGTGAAATTCCTTGACGACTAGACACTGGAGTCCCATTTTGTCCTACTGGACGACCTCTCTTTCTTGATAGTGATTTCTTAGATTTACATAAATGTTCAAAAACGGCTTGTTTTAAGTCATACAATGACTATATAACAGTTTTGTTCATTTTTTCTACGCCAGAGTATCCATGCGTGTACAACACGTAGGTTCAACATATAAAAAACACAAAAAAAAACGTTTACTTAAAAATACGTTAGACATCTGCACTTTACCACTCATTGTTAAACACTAAATAATACACATAACGCACGAGGATTCTTATACCACTTTGCATGTGTTTACATATCTGAGGTGACAGGTGTCTGTAAATTTAAGAGCACGCATGTGTTTGGTAATTTAGAGATCATAACAAGTATAAGTTTAGGCAAATTGAAGAGTAAGCAGTTTTATGCAAATTAAAGAGCACATGGGGGACAGCTGTATGCAAATTAGCGAGCACCTGCTAATAAAGGACAGCTGTATGCAAATTACCGAGCAGCAAGTGTATGCAAATTATCGAGCAGGAAGCTGTATGCAAATTAGTAGCTGTATGCAAGCTAGGGACAGGTGCTAATTAGAGGGCAGCTGTATGCAAATCAGAGCAGCTGTATGAGAATTAGAGGCAACTGTATGCAAATTAGGAGCAGGTGCTAATTAAAAGGCAGCTGTATGCAAATTAGGAGCCGCTGTATGCAAATTCGGGACAAGTATATGTAAATTAGAGACAAGTGCTAATTACAGGGCATATTTATGCAAATTAGGAAAAGGTGCTAATTAGAGGGCAACTGTATGAACATTAGGGACAGGTATTGCTCCTTTGGCCAAAGTCGGCGATTTACTTCCTAACTAGGTTCGTTTGTACTACAATTTTCTTGATTTTAGATGAACTTAGCTTAGATGGGCTTAGTACAGCCCCAGCATTAAGTCTAATAAGTCTACTCCTCCTATAAACTGATTATAAACTTTAACGACATAGAATCTCTTTGTCCTTTTTTTTCTTTTCGGAAGTACCTACGTTTTGTGGTTTTAGGTTCACTACCAACGTAAGTTGATAACATATTTACTGGCTTATTAGCGAACCAAGTTAGTAGACTTATATTTACGTCTTTGGTAAAGGCAACTTTTTCTACAATGAAACTACGTTCTTTTTTTTCTCTTTCGGAGGGGATTCCTGAATTTCCGAACACGGTTTAATCGAACCATAGCTACAAGTAACAATTTATTTGTTGTAAGATAAATTCGTAGTGTTGGACTATTAAACCAGCTATCGAAAAATATTTTGTGATTAACTTTCTTCGGTACTGTCTCTATCAGTCTAGTGACAACATTTTCACTGTATCCTATATCAGACGCTCCATTTTGGAGTATTGCTTTGTTCACCAGTAAAAATATCATAGTCAGAACTTAAATCTGATGTACCACTAAGTACTTGATTTTTGTATCCCCACTTTTATGAGGTTTTGCCAGATTATATTATTTGGGATGGTAAGGCATTTCGTAGGGATAATTTGTTCGTCAACAGTTAGATGCTTTTTCTTAGGAACCAGTAAAAGGCGATGTTTATCTTGTTATCTTGCCTAATAGAGGTCGAATTCGGAACGCAGTCACTTTTGTCACTAAAATGAAGTCTCGATGATGGTAATTTTACCAATGACATAAATATTACAGTTCCTACGAATTGCTTAATTTCGTTTTCGGTAATATTGGCAGGTTTGTTTATGTTACCTGCAGAGATTTTATGTTTTATTGTTCAACAATCATAAATATTAACTATTTTGGAAAAAAAACAAAAAAAAAATATGCAGGATTTTCTAACTCAAGGATTCATTATGGTAACAACGCCTTTACATACATAAACTTTTATTAAAATGCTTCCAGTAGCATGGTTACCATAAACATTTTTTAGGTTTCGTTTTTTTTTGTTGACAACACTATTTATACTAGAGCAAATAGGTATATTTTTATCCAAATTTCTTTGTTATTTTTATCCAAATCGTCTTTACTTAGTTCTACATTACCAGGAATAAAGTTAACGTATTTAGATAAAACAAAAAACTTCCCAGGATCCATTTTAAAAACAAAAACCAAATGATAATTTTTCTAAAAGCAGCATAACTAAAATAAGAATAAATGCATTCGAAATTATTTATAGATTTTACAGATTTTTACGTATCTATACGGAATACATACGAAACCATATATGGTTTGTTAATAAATGACATCATGAACCTAGATCATCATCATTATTATCATTCAATCTTCGCTTAACCACTGCTGGACATAGATCTCCCTTATAATTTTCCATCTATCTCGATCTTGTGCCTCTTACATCCAATTCCTATGACAACGTTTCAGATCGTCAGTCAAACGTGTTGGTGGACGACCTCTGCTTTAGTAGGCATCATCTCTTGGTCTCCATTCCAGTATCCGCTTTGTCCATCTATTATCTGTCATTCGAGCCACGTGGCCTGCCCAGTTCCATTTCAGTGTGCCATTTCAGTTCCATTTCTTTATGAACCTAGATAATAATGTCAAATTAGACATCTCTATAAAAAATATTGCTTGGCGTCATATATAAAGCACCGTTCATTCAGAACACGTGAACAAACAAATGAGGTTATAACGATTTTTTTCTTGGCTGGTAGGCAATCAAACATACAGATACGTAATATAAAGAGAACTAGCTATGATGTAGTCAAAGATTTCGATGGGTGGTAGATTTTATGCATATTACAACAATGTAAAATTTTGAAACCATAAAAGGTTTCGTATGCGGTAGAGGGTTAAGCTCATTTTTAATGTACTTACGTTTTTATTTTTATTAGAAACAAGCAAAATGAGGAAACATTGCAACATCTACAACATTTATTAGATATAGTAAATTAAACAAAAAATAGTATCTTTTTTGCTTAGCACATATTATAGCAAATTTGACTAGTTCTCTAAACATAGTTTTTTTTTTAATCGAGAATTGTACCGCTCCAATGAAACAAAGGACGTTCCACCACATAACTACTGCAAATTATTCCTAACGCAGGACTCATGGCGAAATATTTAAATTAAATAATCAAATTGGAACGAACTCACTGAAATCCTTTATCATTTCCATAACAAATTTAGAGATTCTCAATAATAGCGGTGGATTTGCCTCTATTTTCGGTTATTTTAGTAGAAAACTAACACCACGGAAATTTGTTTAACTCTATTGAAATTTTCATAGAATATATAAATTTCGGAGAATCGATACTTTTTATATATACCGAGCCATCAGAAAAACTTTTAATTAAAGTTCTCTATGTACTAAAACTATAGTTTGAAATTTTACTTAGTTACACTGAGTAAAATACCTATATTATTTATAAAGTTGTATGGAAGTATTACTCAAAATAACGTATTGGAAATTTATTGAGTGATTAAGCAATTAAATACGAAAGTCTATATGTTTGCTTGGTTAGCTACTTTCGAAAGTTTCCATTAGATGAGTAGCAATTTTGTTGCGTACTACTGCGGTTTGGTGAGATTTGTTTAACATCATTCAATTATTCAGTTATTTCCTTTAACAAAATTATTTCTGCATCCGTAGCTGTATCTAATGGATATTTAACTGTAGAGAATTGCTTTGTTGAAAACCGACATACGACAATTTCACAATTAAATTATTAATTTTACTACAGTCTGATAGGAACCGAAATTATACTGATATTTCTGTTTCTATTTTAGTAAGTTATTACCAAATTTTTAGTTTATTTGAAATAACAGTATAGTTTTTGTTAAACTCCAAGTATGTCTGGACTTTTTGTGCTCTTGTAACTAATTGTCACGTCCGATCAAATTGAACATATACAATAACCATCCTACGATCCTCTTTTTCATACAAGTGTTACCTTCTACAATGACATCTATATAACATATGAGGATATCAGAAAGATAATCTAAATATTGTAACGAAAATATTTTGCCTACCACATGGGGTAATAATACAAAGGGTAGAAAATTGGGGGGAGAAACTAAAGGGGTGGAGATAGGGCAAGCAAAATAATCGCTACTGATGCGAACGGCACTCAGGGTTTCGTAGGAGAGCTGGAGTCGTGGATAAGTAAAAGATAAGGGCATTGGAATGGGGCAACTACAAGAAAATGCAATAAAGGGGACATTAATCTCCTGGAACAAACACAATAAAAATAAACAAGAAAAACCTCACGGAATTTAATATAGGGCGCCACTTGAGGTGCCTAATTATAACTATTACAACCACTGGTTGTAACTAGGGAAATAATTAGAAAACAAAATCAAAACCTAAAAAACATACCTTTTTCAAATAAACTCAAAAAGGGTTAGCTCAAAAAAAATAAATAAAATGTTAAGACAATAAAATTTAACCTTTATTTATGTGTCATCACAAACAGTTACAAAATGGAGAAATACAAAATACAAAAACTTACGTGTCATCCGCTTACAAACTCCAGGAGTTGAAGATACTACATAAAACTACAAATTTATATGGAGGTTAGCCTTGTTTAAAAATAAAACAAACTAATAACCAAAAAAATAATAAAAAACGAGCTGTTATAAGTTAACATTAAATTTAAAAAAAAAACTAAACACACAAATTGACAGCTCAACTCAAAATCTAAAATTTACAATTTTAAATGTCAACGAAAGCAATTATTTAATTTAAAACAAATTGTCTGTCTTTACTTAAAAATTTGATCAAGAAGTTACCTGGATTTTCACTATCAAAATACACTAGAATTTGTGGAACCAGACGCCACTGGAATATCCGACACTATAACTGAAACTGAGGGCTTTACTCTCTGTGTAATGAACACAACTATCTATCTCCATATCTTCATATCTCGAACAAATCTATCTCCATACTGCCAAAAGCTTTGGATGATAACCAGGGAGAAACAAAACGAGGATGGAATCGACGATTCTTATTAACTTCACACTGCTACACATTTTCTTCATAAAAAAAGACGAACAAACGTCTTCATAAAAAAACACAAACAACGAGGAACATTTCGAATTTGAAGTCAAATTCCGACATAACGTTGACCGCTTTTCACCGCGGCTCCAACGATAGTGAAGAAATTCTATTAAAATTTAACGCATACATACAAACGCTGACATAACAAAATCAACGAAACGGCGTACATATCCTTTTGCGACGCATAAACTTGAAAAGAAATTGAAGAAGTAAAATAAACAACTCTCAAATGGTTTTATTACTCGGCGACTAAACACTTTTGGGTACTTTGAAAGATACGAATTAACAACACGGAAAAATTCTTCGTTTCATTTTTTAAAAATATATAAGGAGCCTTTAATATGTTTTTTTATACGAGGAGGTTTCAATATACTCCAAAGAATCAATGAATTTGAAAATGCTACAATATACGTTATAAGTGTTATCTAAATCACAGAGATTTTATCATTTTTGAATTAAGTATGTATATTGTTAAATACAAATGCTATTAACGAGTAGACTAAATTAAAAAATAAATAAGTTTACTAATTTGGTGCAAGAAGGGTACAACTCCGGACCTGCATTCTTTTTGCACCAAATGATTGTAAATGTTCGTTGATTTTCGTGGAATATATGCATCTTCTGTTGGTGCTGGGCCGGCAGGGCAGCTGATTTATTTTGACTTGTTAGTTGCCATTATTACTGCGTGGCGTGCATTTTCATACGGTTTAATTGTTCGTGTAAAAATTAACTTCGTGTAAAAACGAGTGAAATTGAGTTAGATCCGTTTAGCACTAGTGAGCCAAACTATGAAGCTTTGATGAAAGTTGTTTTAATGGTTATATCGCAGGACCTTTAGCTAGGAGCAAGCATAAAAAGAAGAAACTCACCTCTGTAAAAAATCAACACATTGCACCTGTTGGCAACAAGGAGCCCACGGATAAGCTCCAAGTTACTTCTGTAACCAAAAATAAAAAAAGTGCCAACTCCACTTTCTGGTAAAGAAATATAAGCTATTGTAAATTTAAAAATGTATACGAACTAGAAATGAATATAGAAGGGACCGAGATTAACTGAATCAAACTGCAACTGCAAGTGCAAGTGATTTCAGAATGTGAACGAAGAAACAAGAAAAGTTGTCTTACAAAAATTTAACAAAACAAGCGACAAAAATGTTTAAAATACCTATTTGGGAGGGTTCATTCAAACACCTACTATTCAAAGGACTAGAAAAACGACTAATGAAAGGCAAGACCGCACTTTTGTCCAAAAATACGATATAATACTGGGTAAGCTATATAAACAAGTTTGTAGACATGCTTTTGGTTTAATCCACCGCATACAAAGGAAACGTGTAGATATAATTGCTTAGAATTTTAGTGACAGAGATACTGCAGCGCCACCTAGTACCAAAGGAAAGCATACATTATAGACAATTCTAACGAAACACTCAAAAAGTGAACATGCACATTTAGAGCTTTTCGAAGCGTCAATCGCAATATAGTAAACACAAATCCGGTCGATTCTATATATCTCCGTATGTAAATGTAAAGAAGATGCATCAACTCTATTTGAAACTTTAAGAACCAGAAAGTGTTAGCAACTCTCAATATAACTTCAAAGTTTCCTATGATTTCTACTATCGATACTTCAAAGAAAACTTAAACTCTAGTTTGTTTCGGTTTACCTCGATCAGATACGTGCAAAAAATGTAATATCTTAGACAAAAAACTCAACAAATGCGATGTCTTAGATAACTAACACAAAGATGTGACGCTCGACAAAAATGAACGAAAAGTTTTAGCAGCGAAAAAGAAGTTGCGCAAAATTAAGGCAGAATTGTTTTTTAAGGAGCTGATGAAGAAATCCAGATTGTGCAAGCATAGCGACAAAGTGGAGGTTCTGACCTTTGACTTCCAATAAAATCTTCCACTTCTAAAAACTCTTGCTGGGGAAGCTTTCTACATATGCCAGTTGTGGACATATAACTTCTGCATCCATTCTGATAAGAAAAATCAAGCACCTGCATATGTATGATGAAACTACGGGTCAAAGTCGCCAAACATGGTAGTGTCATTTTTGTACCACTATATTCTCCCTTAAAATGTTAAAGTTTTATACCTTTTCTTCCATACTGCTGCTGTGCAAAACAAAAACTCAGTTTTGATTTAGTTTCTGTATTTGCTGGTGAGAACTAGGTATATTGGCAAGATAGAGGACCGCTTTCCTAAGCCTGGCTTTTTCCCTGTAATCGCTGCTTTGGAGTTAGTGAGAAGTTTTTAATGAAGAAGGACTACGTTTTTAGCCCCCAAAAATATGCTGACTTTGTTTAACAAGCATGCAAACAGTTTATTTCCATTCTGGTAAAACAAAATTGTCACTTTATAATCACAAATGTAACTTTAGTGTCTTTTAAGCAAATATTTTAGATTACCAAATACCAAATTTTCCAGTACAACAATAAACATTTAGATGGTATTAAAGTCAGTATGTCTACTGACCTTCAGGGTTTCGACTTATTCCAAATCTTGACAGCGACCCCTCAGTTTTTTCTGATATTCCTGTCTATTACAATCCCAAACCTCCAAAAAAATCCAAATACGCAAATGTAATGTGGTTGGCAACAGGATTCGTTCCTATGGACCAATTGGCTTTTTTCACCCGTCTAAAATGATGCAGCTATGGCAGAGAACCAGAAAACCGAATTGTCTGGAACGGATGATGACGACCAGGTAGATGAATAAAGGATGTGTTTGCCCGTGTGTTTTAATCTATAATGTTTTATCTTTTTTTCTGAATGCTATTTTTTGACGCTAACCTGTTTCTTTTTAAAGATTGTTTCGTATTTGTCTAGTAGGCAAACCATAGTGGTTTGACTGTTGTAACCGAATAAAAGAGTTTTTGTTGGGAATTTGTTTTTTTTTTCTCAAAAATGATGGTAAACAAGCATTATTTCACATGTTTGGTGCAAGAAAGGTGTAGGTCCAGCTTTTTTTATACTTTTTTTCTTATTTTTTCAAAAATTATCTACTTGAAAATAGTCTCAAGTATTGATTAATTCTGTTTGTCATCAATTGATATTATGTGTTTCGGGTTAAAATAAAAACAAATTAGGTAAACCTCAATTTAGGTAAACCGCAAATTCAAAACCTCTTACTAGAGGCTTCTGAACGATGCGAGAAGTAACCTTTTACTCCGACATGCATGTACTGTTCAGTCTTGAAAAACACTATATCTTTAGGTTTTTACGTAGAGAAACCCTTTTTACTTTAATTTAAACTTTTTTCTTTTGAATATTAAGATTTAGGATTTAACCTAGACCCAAGATTAATACTATTATAGGAATTAATATTCAACTCACCAGTCTCCTGGCTTGATTTGCATCGAGTATCATTACGTCAAGCTTTCGACATTCTTTTCAATGTCTTCTTCAGGGCTTCCAAGGTCCTAATCTCCCGAGCCTCCAGACACTACTACAGTGATCACTAGTCAAGGCATTTCTGGTGCTGTCAATAGAGAACGACTCATTGATACGGTCCATGGTGACGTGGCATTGGTGAAGGTTGGCGTGTGGACCAACGTGGGGATTGACGCTGGGATTGGCGCGGGAGTTAACGCAAACATTTCTGAAAGTAGGATTTTGGTTAAAGGGTGGAGCGGAAGGTTTTTACTTTATGAGAGGTCTTCAAGTCGAAGGTAATGGTATGCCGCCATTATTTTATTGAGACAATTTGGCTTTTTTTTTAAATTTCTACGGCTTCTCGGATAATTTTTGGTTTATAGAAGTAGATGAGGGCTCTGGTTCTGTAATATTTCCATAACTAAATACCTTTGAAAGAGATTACTTCGAAAAGATTACTTTCATGTAGCAAAAGGGATTCTCTTCGACTAATCCGCATGTGTAACCCGCATAACTTAATATTTCAGTTAAATGTTTGTTTTACTTTCTTTCTTAACCATGATTTTCTATTGGGTTTCTCTTGTCTATTCACTTGTCATTTTTCTAGTGCTTCCTTAGCTGCAAAATTAATATTTTTTTTAAATTGGGCCTGTATATACTTTATAGTAGAAGTACGTAGTCATAGTCACATACTTTAAGGAAAAGCAATGGTGCGGTAGATGCCTACTACACAAAAGGGAAGTACCATGTTATTCCTCTCATAGATGTGCAGAATGTGGTGGACAGCACCATTCATTACTACACATGTCAGAAGTTCAGCATGATAACAGAAGGAATTCTGAAAACAGAAGGCCACAGAATAGACCAAATTCTAGTGGGTGCCAGTATGACAACAGAAGGAATTCTGAAAACAGAAGGCCACAAAATAGACCCAATTCTAGTGGGAACAGAGGTGACAACAGTTACGACGGATCGTCAATGAGACAAGAGAATGCCGTGAGCTGTTTAAGTCATCAGAATAAAGAAGAATTGCTACTTGCAACGGCATTAGTACGAGTAAGAGACTCAAAAGGAAGCTCACAATTGATGAGAGCATTGATTGACCAAGGCTCGCAGTCATCATTCATTACGGAGCAGGCCGCTACAAGTCTCGGAATAAAAAGAAAAGCTGTCCACGCTCAGATATCTGGAATTGGCAACGAAGACCAAAGGACGTCGAAATTTAGCGTAACATTAAACTTAGGGGCGCATTTCAAAAATGAATTTGAAATGAAGACCGAAGCAATTGTACTAAGAAAAATAACAAAAAATCTACCCTAGAAAGAGATACAAATGAAAGAAAGGAACCATAGGAACTTAGTCCTGGCAGATCCAAATTTTAATGAAACAGGTTCAATAGATATTCTATTAGGAGCTAAAGAATATAGTTTGATATTACTGGACGGAGTAGATCGAACAAAGAATGGTTTGCTGGCCAAAATACAAAATTGGGTTTGATAATGTCAGGGATAGCAGAGCCAGAGAATATCCCTAAAGTACAAGTGCTCAGCATGCTATCTAGACGACAAATGGATGAAGATAGAAAGAAGTACTGGAAGTTAGAAGAAGTAAATCAAAGCAATAATCTTTCAGTAGAAGAAAAAAAGTGTAAAGGATATTATAAAAGAACAGTAAAAAGGGATAACGAAGGAAGATTTGAAGTTAAAATATCCTTCAATTTTAGTACAAGCCTATTAAGGGGACTCACTACAGCAAGCATATGTGAGACTTCTGCAATTAAAGAAGAAATTTCAAAGAGACACAAACCTAGAAAAAGAAAAGGTGGTGTTGTGCGCTCGTGTTGGTCCCAAGGAATCTACTTGCAGTAGATTACAATAACTTACACTAATTTTTTTAAGTGACATATGAAAATAAAGGAGGGTAGTCAGATATTTTCGAAACTCCAAGAGGGCCACAAAACGAAGACATACTTCATCACAACCAAATTTAAGTAGTACTTTGAAGAAAGCCTCTCCTAGATCAATTTCACTTAATGAGCTTAGATTTGAATTAGATAGTTTAGCTGAAACATAATTTCTAAATAATCAAATTATAGGTAGCACTGCTCGGGTGAGATAATAATTCAAAAACCGAGTGAATTAGTGTTATGTTTATTATTATTATTATTTTATTTTATATTTTTATATGTGTTTTCGTCTGTTTGTTTTATATAGTGGCCAATATGTTCAATCACAAATTAACCCCTTAATTTGTAATCTCACATTATTCTTAACTTCTTAATTTTTTATAGTTTCACCGTGTATAAGTTTGCATTATACATATTGCAAAACCATATCGTATGATAATTTAATAATTAGTTCATTTACCTACAACTAAATAAATTGCCGAATAACAATATTTTCTAATTGAACTTCCTAAGTGTCGCAATTAAGGCGTAGATTAAATTGTATTATAAGCAAAAGTTAGGTGGTGTGATATGAACGAAGCAATGACCTAAGGTGCTTATGTATCTATTATGTGTGAGATTATAAATTGGGGATTTGAGTTCAAATGAACACAGTCAATATTGAGTAGTTACCGAACGAACACCATATTGTGTAATTACGAGTTGCTGTCAATAAATCATCACTTTTACTCCACAACTTCAACATTTATTATACCCTATCATCATCGATCGACGAGAAGCGGACAAAGGGGCATTACGAACCGAACCGAACTTCACTACTAAGTTCGATATTTTTTACATTGGTAGAAGTTTGTGATATACACGTATACCTAATAAAACATACTTTTTAAATATTTAATAATAATTTCTATTTTTAGCTATTTGCTACGGATTCCCAGAAATAAAACAAAGCGAGTAAGTATATTTTTTAACTTGGATAGTTTGAAGAAGCAATAACTGTTATTCTTGTAATCAGTTACTACAATTGTTCTGAAGCTATTCTCTTGTGGTATTTTAAAGTAATTACTATTTTAATCGGATTAAGCCACAATTAAAGGTTCAAATACGTTATAATTTTCACTTCCACTTATCTGATGAAATCAGAGGGGCTTATAATTATAATAAAATTTAATTATAATAAAAAAAACAAAATTCGGTTAATTTACTAATGTTTGTATTTTGAAAACGATTTCCAAAGTGGAAATTAAAACGTCAATAAAAGTATTTTAACCTTTAATTGTGGCTTATTCCCATTTAAATAGTAATTACAGTTATTACAAGAGTAGCTTCAAAGTACAATTCTTCTTATATAAGGATTGAACAAGTTTTATGAAGACACTGCTTTAATAAAGCATTTATATATTCTTTTGAATTTGGACTAATTCAAACATACTGAAAAGTCATTGCTCCATACTATAAATAAATATTGGAAAAGGTCATAAATTCGTTTGTAAGTGTGTCGTCAAATTTATCGGAAGCACATGTCAAGAGGTATAAACGGTATAAAGGTAAAAACGAAAGGCGGATTTACTATTCCACCTACTGACACAGGATTCTGATGAGTTTTATCACTTTAATGCAGGTATAAAATTTTTTGTCTCATCTACAGTATTCAGTTGCACAGTAGAGACAAACTTTACTTTTTTTTTTGTTGTGAGATGAACAGAACAGTATTTTAGTTTAAAGGAGATTGTTTACATTTTATGGAAAATGTTATGATACTCAACTGCAATATTTACATAATTAGATTGGTCTTAAAATTACAATAGTTTTATGTCATTTCGCCAACTTTAAGTTTTGATTAACAACCGCATAAACTGATATAAATAAGTCTAATATCAAATGGATATGTACCTGAATTAGCATGAGAAAAGAGATTTTGTTAATCGTTAGTTCATAAATATTTCTACACGTATCATTACCAAAGTATATAATTTCTCTAATCGGCTTAACTCAGGCTGGCTTAAGTTGTTTTCAATAGCGAGTATAGTAGAAGGCACAGTTATGCTGCTTATGAAGGCTGCAGAATGCAGTGTTGGTCTTAGGCGCGCAGTAAGTGGTAGGTGTGTGGTAGTTTGACGATAGACTGAGAAATCTTTACTCATTACTTTAACTCAGAGTTAAATCAGAAAATAAAAAAAAAAATAAATTGATTCTATAAAAAATGTCTGTATAAATAAAATATATAATACCTCGTAAATATTTTTTGAGAACGGTTTTCGAAGTGGAAATTGGAACGTCAATAAACTATTTTAACCTTTAATTGTGGCTTATTCCCATTTAATTAGTAACTACTTTAAAATGGCACAAGAAAAAAAGCTTGAGAACAATCTTAAAAATATGTTATATATTATATAAATATATTTTATATTGACGTCGCTAAATGTCTTGATACAACCAAAATCCCTACTTCCAATATATCTCGTGAGGAATTCATAGCTCTCAAAAATCTTCGTTCTCTTTCTGAGATAATAATCCTTCCTGCAGACAAAGGCAATGCTACAGTCATCCTGGATACTCCTTCCTACATAGAGAAAGTAAACGACTTACTTAGGGATACATCCTGTTATAATACAATTTCTCGAGACCCCACTCCTAGAGTCGAACGCGAAATTTCCCATGCCATCAAACAATGCGATCTTTCCGATGATGTTAAGAAGTCCATAGTTCCGAAAAACTCCATCTGCCCCAGAATTTACGGTCTTCCCAAAATCCATAAAGACAACGTACCTCTTCGTCCCATTGTGACCACGATTAACTCTCCTACCTACAAACTCGCAAAGTACTTGTCGAATCAGTTTAAGACTATACTGGTCGTACCTCTTCCTATGTCCGAAACATCACACATTTCATCACCTTAATCTCCTCCCTCACGGTCGATCCCCAAGACATTCTCGTCAGTTTCGATATATCATCCCTATTTACCAATATCCCCATACATGACTCTCTAGTTGTTCTGCAAGATCACTTGACCAATGATAACAAGTCTTTGGTTTTGGCAGATCTTGCGGAAAAATGCCTCCTTTCAACATATTTTTCTTTTAGAGGCAATTTCTACAAACAAATATCTGGAACACCAATGGGTTCTCCCCTTTCTCCTGTCATTGCTGACATTTTCATGGAAGCCTTTGAGTCTTTAGCCTAGAATCTTACCCCTTAAAACTGAAAGTCTGGTTCCGCTACGTTAATGGAAGTAGAAAATAATCGGTCCCTTCCCTTTCTCGATGTGTTAGTTACCTCCAAGCCCAATGGCCGTTTGGGTCACTCTGTTTATAGAAAAAAGACTCACACGAATCGTTACCTACATGCTTCATCACACCACCATCCTGCCCAAAAGAATTCTGTGATCAACTCTCTCATCCATCGGGCCATTTCGATTTCTGAACCTGACAACCTTAGAGAAGAACTTGGCCATCTGCACAAAACCCTTGTCGCCAACGGTTACTCCAAGTCCACAATTCAAAATATTACACACCGACATCTACATCCCCTTTACACCCTAGGACGACAAATTCAAAATCTTCGGGTAATACTCCTGTGGCTTTTCTTCCGTATATTCGAAGTGTCACTTATAGGATTGGCAAAATTCTTCGCAAAGAAGGTATCAGGATTACTTTTCGACCACCCAAGAAAATCTCACAATATCTACCCTCTCCTAAGGACCCATTACCGCCCCTATCTTCCTGTGGTGTCTATTCTATTCCTTGTTCATGTGGACATGTGTATATTGGCGAAACTGGTCGTTCCGTCAAAACTCGGATTCAAGAGCACCAAAGATGCATTTGATCAGGTCTTTTCTCCCATTCTGCAGAGTCAGAACACTGCCAAGAAACCGGTCATTCCATATTGTTAGAAAAAACCCATATTATTTCTAAGAGCCCCTTCTTTTATTCCAGGAAAATCCGCGAATCTCTAGAGATCCGAAAAAATCCACATAATATCAATCGAGAGGAAGGATACTACTTGTCTCCCATCTGGAATCTCAGTCTAGAGCCGCCGTCCGGTCCCGCTACCACGATGCAGCCACATGATTGGCCAGCGCGCGCTTCTTGACGTTCGCGCCTCGGAGTGTGCCGATACGTCCCGACACGACAGGTCACCGCGACTATAAATAGAGCGGTAGCGGAATAATCGTCGGATTCACTCCCCGCCTCTCGACGCGTTAGTGTTCTGAGCTGTTGGACGTGAATCCCTGTCCTGGCATTTGGTTTTCACCTCTGGCTGCGTTGAGTAGTTGAGTTACTGTGACCAAATGCCCATCTTGGTAGTTAGTATTCGCCTCTGGTTGCGTTGAGTAACTGAGTTACCGTTGCTAACTACCCATCTTCCTGTCTTCTTTTTCTTTTTCTTTTTCTTTTTCTTTGTTCTCCTAAAGAAGCTACATACAATTGTAGCGAAACGTCGAGATGAACCCACTTTTGGGTCACTCACAAATGACACGATCCAAACCCGGAAGACGAATAAACCATAATCTTAAAAATAATATTTTAAAAAATTCATATGTACATCTATTATTTTAATATTAATTAATTTTTTAATTAATTTCATGTATTATCTATACATTCTAGATCTCATGGACTTGGAAGCATCTACTGTGAGCCCTGTTTAGGACTTCTTACCGCAATATCAGATCTAATAAAAACAAACAAAACCGACGTAAGTATATTCACCACTTCTAGAATGTACTTTTTTTCAATTTCTTCTCATTACTGAAAGTTACCAATACTATTGACAAAATGATTCTTTATTCAGTCTTATTCTTATTTTTTTATATTCTTATAGTTTTATAGTAACAAGGTTTTATACCTGTCCAATTTTCTGTATTTATAAACAGCAAGAACAGCAAGATATTCAACTCTAATAATCCTAAGTATTTTGTATTGTAGTTAAATTTTAGGCTACCGGTTATAATATATACTCAGTCATCATATATTGTAAGCCTCGAACCTCGTAGCCTAAAATTAACCCTTTCCAGCCCAAATTATTTTTTTAAATAAATTTTGTTGAAAAAAATTTAGGTTATAGAAAATGATACAAGAAAAAATAATTATTGATAGCTTTTTTAAAAATTTTGCATCCTACAGTCTGCAAACTTAAAAAAAATTGATCCCATTTGGAATCATCTGGCATTGGTGGTACCTGAATTATGTCTGGTAAAAAATTGACTATAATAGGAAATACGTTTATTATTGCACTTTATTTACAATTTAATTTTGTACATGGAAACTATAAAAACAATTTTTATTATTGTTTAAACATAAAAAAACATTGCACTTAGAACATTTTATTCTAGAGTAAGACTTTATACATAATTTGCACCTTGTGCGATTTTGATCATGTAGCGGCCAGTGTCCTACTTCATCAAATCGAACATCTCGCACTGGTGCAGGATGCAGTAGTTGTCTCTTAGTTGGTGTATTCTCTTGAGAAGGACGTCCTCGCTTCCTTGTGTCGGATTTTCCAGCTTTTAGTAACGCATGTCCAACTTAAGATTTTAATTGGAGAAGGGGGATGTGTTTCACTTGTTTTTGTTTGCAGTGTCTTCGGTATAGCAACCATTAGTTGACAATACATGTATCAATAAAATTAAATATTATTCTCAAATAGAATCTTTTTGGCTTGATTTTGATTCTATATAGTTCCACAAGCATGTCATGCAAATCCACACCCCCCATCGAAATGTTATATTCTTTGACAATTGCTGGCCGTTCGATGTCTACATAGGTTTTACTCTTGTTGCACCATCTGTTCACTTTACCAAGAGGATATTTTCCTATATAGTTCGATGCTAATGTGACAGACTTATTGTCATACCATTTGAGAGCAGCAATATTTTTTTGCTGTCTATTTTTACATCAGAGGATCCACGACCTTTTGCCATTAGAACTTTGTCTTCTAAAAAACGACAACCTACCAGCCGCCCACTTCTTACAGTCCCCGCAGCAAGGAAGCCCTTTCTTTCAGAATAACAAGTGGATTATAAGATGTGAACCAGTTATCAGTGAAAATCTTGAGATTCATGTGGTTTGGCAGATTTCTGACCAACTTCAGTACTATTTCCTCACTAATTCCAAGACCTAATTCATCTTGCACTGTCCCTTTTCCCACATATATCTCAAAATCGTATAGTATGCCGCTGCGTCCTGCTCTTGCAAAAACCTTTATGCCCCATTTATGAGGTTTATTTTTTATATATTGCTTTAGGTTGCTATGTCCTTTGAATGGTATAATAAACTCATCGATGCTGTTGAATTCTTCAGGTTCTATCTTATTTATATTTTGCCGAACTTTTTCAATGAACGGTTTTACTTTATATAATTTGTCATTGTTACTAGGCGAGACTTTCAAATTATCGTTGACGTGAAAATATGCTCGCAGTTTATCAAAACGATTACGTGACATGATATCAGCTATCGTATTATATCGTGTTTCTTCTGCCCAATACATTCTATACGAAGATATGGAAATGTTCACGAACAATTCCACTCAATACATGTATGCCTAAGAACTGCTCTATCTCTGCTGCATTTGTATCAATATTTTTACTGTCTTTTTGCACAGAATACAAGTTTGTCTGCTCAGCAAAATTTTGAATAATATCATTGTCACAAAACATTTTAAAATATTGAAAAGGTGTGTAAATATTTTCATCAACCGAAAACTCACCGGTGTACTCGCTGTTTACATCAATTAAATCGTTGTCTGTCCAAGTTGGTTTTTCTGTGCTTTTGTTTTTCTTGGCATGACTTGTCTGTGGCTGTTGTGTAATTTCTTCAACATTTTTTTCTTCCATATTCTCTGTAACTTGGGTGTTCAAGCTATCTTCAACAATATTTTCCAATAATTCTTCAATTTGAGTTTCTTCAATCATTTCGTCTTCCAAAGCCTCTTCCTCATTATCAACATCGAATTCGATATCAGAATCATCAAGAAGACCAACTAGCTCTTCCTGGGACAGATTTTGCAATTCCCGAAAAGAAACTTTGGTTTTGTTATTTTTGAATAAACGATCCATCTGAAATGAAAAAATATATTGCATTTTTGTATTTTATTGACCGAAACAAAATTCACACGACTTCCCAATGATGCCATTTGGGGACCACCGCAATAGCCCAATGATTCAATTTGGATTCATTGATATTTATAATGTTTACATAAACAATCCTGCAAATATGAGCAAACTATAATGCAAATTATCAAATAAAAACAATGTAAGAAACAAATATATTTTGTTCATGCAATTACTTGTTCAATTACTTACCTTAGTAATGATTTGAAATTTACAGTGAATTGTTGCAGCGTCATCTAGCAGGAAGGTAAAGCAACGCAATGCAGTTCGCCCAACTCATATAAAGTAGTTTTCTATGTCACTGAAGCAGAAAACATTACCATGATCCCAAATGGGATTATCTGACTGGAGAGGGTTAAACTACAATAAAAACTACCTAAGACTGTGAGAATTTACTATCTCCTTACATTAGTATTATGTACTCACATTGGCAACTTTTTTATCATTTGAGCGTACATTTTTTTCTTTTTACATCTTTGTTAATGTTTCTCTCAGAAGCAGAGTGGTCTAACCAATTTACTTGCATAATTAAGTTGTAGTTCAATAAGTCCATTTAATAATACCTTCCATTTCACAGTGGTTCAGCGAAACTTTCTATATATCAACAGATGGCGAATTAAACAGTGAGGTACATTCCGATATTCTTAGCATTTTTAATACTGTAGCGTCTTTGTGTCTCGTCTAGTGTTTTTTCGTTTTTTAATCGCTTGAGTAAAGAAAAAAACTCTAATCTCCATCATTTGATACCACAACGGTAATTGCTTTTGGTTTGATGAAAACGTTAACCAGTTATCGTATTTCTTCGATCATCATCATCATCATTATTTGGTTCTACAGCTCTATGTTTCTATAATAAAGTGTTTAATTATTTTATTGACAAAAAGTATAAAAAGTATTTCTATTTTAGGATCTTAAGAAATTTGCAGAAAGTTTATGTGTTCTGGTATCTATCGATAAATGCGAAGATATGATGGATGGAATAGTAAACGCTGCAGAACTTGTAGTCAACGATGGATACGAACTTATTGATATTTGTTATATTTCTATGATGTGCAATGCTTAATATTATCGACCTATAGTTATTATAATTTTTTTAGTAACATCTTTATTGTTAAGTTAGTAATAATTAAAATATATTGTGGAAATTTTGAAAGTTCTTTTGTAGACTATGTTTGAGGTGTTCCTATAAGTACAACTCACTGACGTTAATGTCACTGAATTTTCGTACCGAAACAGGTGACAACTACGAATATTGCTGTGCTTTTCGAATCAGCGAATCATACAAGTACGCAAGACTGCATACCTTGGACACGTAATGAGGAAATATAAATATAGTCTTCTGCATGTCATGATGCAGAGTAGACTCGATGGCAAAAAGGGAATAGGGAGAAAGAGGAAGTCATGGCTGCAAAATATTCGAGACTGGATAGACATGACTGTAGATAAATTATTGCACGCTGCAAAAGACAGAGAAACTTTTAGAAATGTGGTCGTCAACTTCTGTTAAAGGGGACGGCATAGGAAGAAGAAGAAAAAGACCCCTTTATAGGTTGAAATATTTTTGTGACACTCTTTTCTCATAGAACGCCAAAGAAATAATTTAATTAAAAGACTGCATAGGTAAGGTAATGATTTTTTTTTGTGTTATCTATTAAATGTTTTTTCTTATTCGCAATACGTAACCGTGAACAAAAAGTTAGACTTTTAGAGTGCGATGCTCATTCCGCCAGCACATACCAAGCAAATCCAATAGATAACGGTATAAAAATATTTTCACTGTCTAATATAAAGTTATTTTATACCAGTTACATGAAAGTCTACGTTGGCAACACCCAGGTGGGTGATCCATACTATGTAGACATTAGTACCAAGGTAGTGGCGAAACGGACCTTTTAACATCTCTACGCATCTAAAAGAAATGTTACCACCGACAATTGGTACACCAGCGTTGATCTTGTTATAAGTGTAAAGGAAAATAAAACTCTCTTGGTAACAATAAAAGTAAATAGAAGACAAATTCCTGCATATTTCTCTAAAAATCAAGGATGACCTATTGAATCTACTACATTTGGTTCAAGAGGAAAACTAGTTCTCTGTTATATTCCACTATGCACCATGGGAACGGCGTTGATCCTGTAAATGGAAAACCGGAAATCATATTAGCATATAAGAGCACAAAAAACGGTGTTGATATCGTAGATAAGTTATGCGTACAATATGGTGCAGCCTTTTAAATATTACATTAATACATTCCTTTGTTATTTACATTGCAACAATGTACAATTGTAACATTTTAAATTCCACGAAGACCGGACAAGAAGCTTTGACAAATTTAGCATTTAGCATTAGCCTTATGTACAATTACCAGAAGAATCAAAGTCAAAATGCCTTTATACCCAAGACAATAAGGATTTGACTTAAGGAGATCTGGATGAAGATGTCCTGCCAGTTCAAGAAATTCCGGGAGCAAATTACGAGGTGTGGTGACTGTGGATGGAAAAATAATCAAAAACAAAATATTTTTGTTCAATTTGTATAAATATTTTTGTTAGGAATAGGTAAATCCAATTTGCAATGACTGTAACAATTTTCCGGCTTAATTTTAGTGTTTTGTGCCATCTATTATATTTTTTTATGATAAGTATCTGTAAAATATTGCTTAATTTTTTGTTTAAAATTGTTCTGAAAGACTGATATGTTATATTCTAATTTTAAATTAATTGCCATTTGGTTAGTAAATAAGAGAATCAATTAAACTTTTAGAAAAAATAGAGTACTAATAGAAAAATAGAGGAATATATTTGTAGTACGTAAATAAACAAAATACGTCAATTAGAATAAATAATCTTAAAAATCTACAAAAACTACTTACAAGAAATATATTATTTTATTGAAATTTAGACAAAATGCATCCAAAGGACTATTTTTATGACCTATCTATACCAATCTTTTATTGTAGTGTTAAATCATCAATACTATCAAAAAAATATGAATAATAAACATTTTCAACTATTACATAAGAACGTAGAAATTCAACACCAAACCAAAGCAAACACCATTGTTTATTTCCCTCATACTTCAAAAATATTCATTACGCTTTGTAGCTGCAACAAATTCAGGCCAGCTTTATAACGTACATTTGTCCTACGGTTCGTATTTCTTTTTGTTTATTTTCATGAAACTCCTGTTAATAGATACAAAAATCCAGCATTCTGCTTTGTTGTCTAAAGGTTCGTTTCCCCGCGGTCAACACATAACATGCTGTAATTTTTTTCCTGTTGATGCAACTTGCTTTTTATTTTAATGTCGATACGATGATTACTCAATTACCTAGACGTCAATTATTTCTGAAAAGTATAGACAGATATTACACAACAAGGTATACCGTTTCATAAAAATCTTGCTTTGATTTTCCAATAACAATGTTATTTTTTCTGAATAAGTAGCAATGGAACAAGATACTGTTTCATGAGATGCAAATAATATATTATATTATATATAATATATTATAAACACATAATTTCTGAAGCTAAATTCTCTGAAAATCATATTATATAACCAAAAAAAGAACATTATTACGAACTGGGAAAAGTCAGGAAAAAATCTAAAGAAGCAGCACCAGTTCATTTGGTTTATTATTCTATCTATCATCGTTGAAATTTCTGCAAACCTGTTTTCTGCTAGCGTAACCGTATGGTCACACTAAATGACTCCTGTTAAATATACAACATTTAACACATACTGCGATATATGCAACCAGTAATACGACCACGCGGACTAGATATATCTATGTAACGAATGACATACCCGGTACCTGATCTATTCGCTGGCAAAGTCGTGTTATAGTTATTGTTTGTTGGTGTTACAACGAGAAAGCATCAAAATGGACTTTCGCTTTGAGTGAGTAATATTTTTGAATCCTATTTTTAAAGAAACCAAAAATATTTTTAAACAAATAAGATCTAAAGACATGTGTTTTAAACATATTTCTATAATTTACCACAAAAGTATTGTATTAAATGCAGTAGAGCTTCTAATATTTGTTTGTGATCATAACGTCATAATTAATTACTATTTATAACTGGGAATAAGCCACAATTAAAGATAAAAAATACGTTTATTGACGTTTCAATTTCCAATTCGGAAATCGTTCTCAAAATACAAACAGTAAATTAAACAAATTTTGTTTTTTGTTACTTAGTGAAAAATTCTTCTAATAATTTAATTTTATCTGACTCATTTATATTGACAATTCAGACATACATTATGCATTTTAAAGTAGAATGTAGTAGGATCTGGTTACCAATATTGAAAGAGGAAGTTATTAATAAGAAAATACCAGTATTAGTAAGTCAGTAACATATAGAGGATACATAATTTATGTTTTTTAAATAACGTAACATATAAAATCAGAATTTTGATGTTTATTGAAGGTAAACTAAATTCACGAACAAATACTTACAATGTCGGGATAGTATTATGAGGTTTTTTTTCCTGGTTTTTCCCTCATAATTTACTATGGAATCACTAACAGGAGAATTTTACTGTCATCATGTCATGTGTTTGTCTTTTTAAAGACAAATTACATGCTATGATTTTTCTGACGGATATTCTCAAGTTAAAGTTGATTTCATGTAATCGAATGAACTATCTTATAGTAAAGTCGTCCCAGTAGCGCAACTCAACAATATTGGCAATATCATTTTAAAGTCGTCTACTTTAAAATGCATAATGTATGTCTGAATTGTCAATATAAATGAGTCAGATAAAATTAAATTATTAGAAGAATTTTTCACTAAGTAACAAAAAACAAAATTTGTTTAATTTACTGTTTGTATTTTGAGAACGATTTCCGAATTGGAAATTGAAACGTCAATAAACGTATTTTTTATCTTTAATTGTGGCTTATTCCCAGTTATAAATAGTAATTAATTTACAATGCTACAAGAAAATAACTTCAGAACATAACGTCATACAGGGATAATATGTGATAATTAATAGGTTTTCTGTTTTTTTTTTGGGATCAGTACACATGGTGAAAAATTCTATGCGCACGGATAGATTTGATCAAATCATGAAATGTATAGATTTTGCCGATAACAGCAGAATTTATAGGACTGATAAAATGTGGAAGCCACGCCCCATTATAGAAAAGGTGCAAATGAAATGTCTTAAGTACTTTCAACCAACCCAGCACATGAATTATAATTAATCAATGATCAAGTATTTTGGGAAACATAGCTGTAAACAGTTTATCAATTGTAAGCCAATACGCTTTGGCTATAAAGCTTGGTGTTTGAATTCTAAAGACAGTATTTTGATTCTTTTTTAGTTATATGAAGGTAAACAGATTTCAACTGATAACAGTTATGTAGAAAAACTTGGAAGTGCAATAGCTCCTTTACTTCAAATGCTTAACGATCTACCAAATAAAATGCCAAATTACCATATATATATATATATATATATATATATATATATATATATATATTATATATATATATATTATATATATATATATATGGTAATCTATTTACGAGTTTCAATTTACTTGCAGAATTAAAACTAAGGGGATATGACTGTACTGACACAATAAGAGAAAATATAGTTTTTAAGTGTTGCCAAACAACAAAGTAATGGCTACTCAAACTAGAGGTTTTGTTGATTATGTTATATCTAAAAATGACGGAATTATCTTGGTAAAATGGATGGATAATGCTGTAATTACGGCTGCATCAACTTGCTACGGCATCAATTTTCAAAGTTACGTCAAGAGATACTCTAAGCAACAAAAGAAATAATTAGAGTACAAAGGCCTTTGATTATTGCAAAATATATTATTTTCATGGGTGGCACGGATAGAATGGATGAAGATGTGGCACGATACAGAATTGGCATCAGAAGTCAAAAGTGGTATTGGCCTCTTTTTACTTGGCTTGTTGACGTATGTCTACATAACGTCTGAGTGCTTTATACGAAGTCCTCAAAGGAAATAAAAAACTATCTAATATAGTTTTCCGCCAAGAAATTGCACATATGTATTTGCGGAAATATGGAGTACCGCCTAGACGTCCTGGTAAGCCTTTAGTCAGCAGAAATAGTCTGTCCATGAATAGAGTGTCCGACAATCTACGATATGATAAATTGACTATCTTGTTGTTCCAGTTCCTAAGGGCAAAAGGCGTAGGTGTGCAGGAGAAGGATGTTCTTCTGTGATACGTACACAGTGTAAAAAATGTAATTTTGGTCTTTGCATTGAGTGTTTTTAAATTTTTCATACACAGTAGTAAATACATAATGCACACACCGTTTTTTTTTCCTATGTTTATAAAAAAAAACTAATTTAAACATATTTTTACGTTTATTTAGTTTCATTACATTGTCATCTGCAGTTATATTTATGAAAAAATATATTTATTGATATTCTGCTACAAAAAGGGTTAAAATTTTCAAGTTCTCTGTTAACCTAATTCACATTTCAATTGAGATAATCATCTGTTAAACGGAAGAAGTTATCTAAGGTTTACTTTCCGAAGATTCTGAAATCAGTAGATAATATTTTGCTAGAGTTCTAGAAACTCAAAGCCTCAAAGCCTTCCTACTTCAAACATTAGTCAATCCGAGAAAAAAAGCCTTGAAAGAACGGCAATCAAATTCAAATCTAGTCATTCTTCCCGCCAATAAAGGCAATGCCACCGTCATTCTAAACGCTTCTTCTCACATTATAAATCTATCGCTAATAATCCAACAACATCTAACGAATACACTTTTTAAATTACATCCAAGAAGACTTTATACATGAAAGCATCCGGTGATACCCCAGGAAAAATATAAGAAACCAAATTGATTGTATCAACATAAACAAAAGGTTTAGAGCTTTTATCACCTCAGCAAAAACATATCCAGGCGCAAATGTCTTCTCAGATGATAGTCTCTTGGTTGCAAATATCAACATAAAACTCAAAATAATTGATAAGAAAATGAGGCCCAAGACAGATATAAGGCTACTTAAAAAAAATAATGCACAGAAAAAAGTAAAAACATAAATTAATAAGAATTTTGCAAAAATAGTTAAATACACTACTAGAGGCACAGAAAAGCAGTGGAACGAATTGAAGACATCTATTACCACAATTTTGCATGAATATCTATAACCAAAAAGAGGAAAACAAGTAAAAATGGTTGACAGAAAATATTTCAGATGATTAAAAAGCAAACAAAATTAAAAGTTAGAAATGATAACGAATACAAGTTGCATAAGACTTCTTCTTTTTATGGTAAAAAGGGAAATAGATCAAAATTAAATAACTATAGACCAATATCTCTCTTGTCACAAATCTGTAAAACTTTCACTAAGGTGATCACAACTAGACTAAGCAACAAATTTAATGCATACCAATCCGTTGAGCAGGCAGGATTTAGAAAGGGGTACAGCACAACCGAGCACCTTCACACTCTTAAAATATTGATAGAAAAGACCAACGAATACAACCTTCCAATATACCTAGCGTTTGTTGACTATGAAAAAGCGGTTTGACAGCATAGAACCATGGGTAGTGGAAAAAGCGCTAGTTAATTGCCGAATAGATTTATGGTACAGAATATTAATCCACAATATATATCAAAACGCCACTATGAAAAATTCAGCTAGACAGAGATTTGCAAACTCCATTAATTAGAATTTGTAGAGGTGTCAGACAAGGGGATACAATCTCACCAAATCTATTTACTCTGGCGTTGAGGGACATTTTTAAATCTATAGACTGAGACAATAAAGGGATTTGTATAAACGGGAAATATTTAAATCATCTAAGATTCGCTGATGATGTACTCCTAATAGCAACAACTATGGAACAACTACGAACAATGAATTCAGATCTAGAAAAAACATCTCTTGAGAAAGGACTAAAAACGAATCTAGAGAAAACTAAAATAATGACTAATACAGAAGACAGATCAGTAACTACCCTAAGTGGAACAAACATAGAACACGTCCAAGAATATATTTACTTATGACAAGCTATCAGAGCAGACAAAAGTAACCAGACTAAAGAAATAACCAGAAGAATAAGAATGGGGTGGGCTGCATTCGGAAAACTCTCATATACCATCAAAAACTAAAAAATATCTTTAAAATTAAGAACGAACGTATTTAATGCATGCGTTCTACCTGTTTTGACATATGGTAACCAGACGTGGACGTGTACCAAGAGCAACTTAGATACACAGACACACACACACAATCACGCGAGGCGATCAACCTACCCCTAGGGACATGTGTATACCATTGTAAGAGTGGGATCCACATGTCCGAAAATCAAACCGGTTACACCTCACTAGTTGAGGTGGTACCTATCTGACCCCAGGCTTTTCCTCCACTCCTCCTCAGCGTGTGACTTACGTGAGGAGGCTTATGATCTGAATGTTACGTAAGGTGTCTTGGGTAATGAGACACCTTCTGTTTTTAATGACTGTGGTTAGGCCACCTAACTGTAGGGGTAGCACACATGTCGGCTTTTCTCCCTATTTAACTTTACTGACTCTATAGAAGTTACTCTAGCTTTACTTCGGGACTCGAAGAGAGTGTGTTCCAGACAGAGAGCCATCGGTCTAGCCCGACAGCTCTCTGTCTGGAAAAGAATGTGTGTGCTCGTTCACTCAGTCGCCGATTTGACAAAATAAAAATTTTGTTCCCCTCGCCGGCTGGGTGTTCGAGAAGTGAGTCCTGGCCACCGAGCCCATGCTTGCCGCACATGACCTTGATGCTCAGAGTCCGCGAGATAGAATAAAATAAACTCAAACAGCTACGGAAAGACATATGTTGGAAATATCGTTGATGGATAAAAAAGAGGAACGAGTGGATAAAACAGACGCTGTCGTACATGCATTGAAATTAAAATGAAAATGGGCTGGGCATTACGAAAGATATCAGGATGGAAGATAAAATAAAGAAATTGGTCGTTGGAAACCATATACTGCAAAAAGGTCAAGAGGTCGACCGCAAATGAGATGGAACGATGACATTGAGCAAAGCGCAGGTCCAATGTGGAAAAGACAAACAGAAGACAGAGACAAATGGAGAGAAATGGGAGAGGCCTATATTCAACACATGAATAGATCCACGGTGCCTCGTGGCTAATGGCCAAAGCTGTCACAAGGTTAAATTAAATAAAAAAAAATTGTTATGGAATTTTGCTGTACAAGTATATTCATCGGTTTTTGTATGTATGCTCCTCATATACATTATTAAAAAATCACATATTTTTGACAATTCCATTTTTGTTATGTATATTGTTTTAGTAAAAATATTCCTTAACCCATTGCCTGTCTAACCGATTCTTATTGCGCGCGCTCGTACGTCTTCAATTCAGTGGGGATATACAGGCTCTGACGGTTGAAATTTTGAACTGTGGCAGTATTGTGGGTAACGGACGGGAGATAGTAAGCACAAAAACCACGTGCAATATATGTGATACGCAAAGCAATTTTCTAATTGTTCCTTTCTCATACGATGTGAGTATCATATGTGATTCACATAACCTAAAATTATTACGTATTTGTTTCATTATTAGTTTATTAATTTATTCTATTTTTAGCTTATAAAAATGTGACTAGTGACAAAAGTGAAAACCATAATACAGAAAATTTTAGTGATTCAAGTGACGAATATGTGCCTTCTGAATGTTCAATTGATTCTTCATCATCAATTTCATATTCCGAAGAAGACATTCAATTACGTCTATCACCATCACCAACACAACCTATTCCTGAATGGAGTTCCAACTTTCAGGAGAGAGTAAGAGTAAATTTTACTGGAAATTCCGGTTTAAAAAAGAGAATTCCAGAGGCAAATGGAAATGCAGTACATCCTATTGATATATTCCAACAATTTTTTGATGACGAAATCCTCAATTTGATGGTTACTGAAACAAATCGTTATGCGCTGCAATACATGGCAACACATACACTAAGAAGGTCCTCTAGAATGAAAAAATGGGTCAATGTAACATCATGCGAGCTTATCCAATACCCGAACATAGAAGATTATTGGCGACGAGACAGTCTATTTTACCATCCAATGTTTCACCAAATTGGAATGAGCTACAACAGATTTTCTTTGATACTGAGAAACTGGCACGTTTGTGATAATTTAACAGCTCAACCTAACAATAGATTATACAAAATAGATGCTTTCATCAAGTTGTTTATTTCAAAATTCAAGAGGTCTATACCCCAGAGGAAGAAATAAGTGTCGATGAAACTATGATTTCTCATCGCGGAAGACTACTATTTTGGCAATATAATCCCCGTAAGTCTCATAGATATGGAATAAAATTATTTAAGTTATGCGAGATGTCAGGATATATATGGAATTTTTCTATATACTGCGGACAGGGTACGTCTACAATATTACCTGGATTAGACCACCTCGGATCTGCTGTTGATTTCTTTATCTGAGCCATTACTTGACGAAGGTCGCACTCTTGTAGCAGACAACTGGTACAGCAGTATTTCATTAGCCACTTTAAAAAAATAGAAACACAGAATACTGTGAAACAATGAGGGTTAATCGAAGTGGTATCCCAAATGACGTCAAAACAGAGAAACTAAACAAAGGACAAGTTATAGGTGCAATTAATACTAACGGAATTCGACTATTCAAGTATTAAGATAAGAAAACAATTTATCTGGTTTCAACATTCCATGGATCTGACATGAAGGAAACGGAGAGAAGAAATCGCAAAGGTGAAATAATTAGAAAACCTTCTTCAGTTTTAGACTATAATAGGATTAAAGGTGGTAGGTATAGACTTTTCAGATCAAATGATTTCTTACTACAATCCTGCTCGTAAAAGTGTCAAATGGTATAGGAAAGTCCTTTTTGAATGTATTAGTATTGCAGTTGTTAATAGCTGGGTCTTATATAAAAAATTTTATAGTAATAAACCAATGCAACTAGCTTTATTTACCAAATGTTTGGCGGAATCTTTACTTGGAATCGATACCAAGCAAAAAATAGAAAAGCCCATTCGAAAAGTTCATGAACTAACAAACATTGCACGCAAAGAAAATGGAAAAATTCAACGCAGGCGGTGTTAATGGATGTTATAAAAAAATAAGTCTGAAACACAATCGTAAAAAAGCCCTGAAAGAAGCAAAACAAGTATCTATGGAGTGTAGAATTTGCGAGAAATCATTCTGCCTACCATGTTTCAATGAAAATCATGAAAAATAATTTGAATTTTTGCTTTTTATTTTTTTAGTCATAGAAATATATTTAAGTTTTTTATACATTTTTTTAATCAATAAACAATATAGAGATCATGTTTTACTTTATTTTCAATAGTAGTATAAAATAGCAGCACAAATTATAAATACCTTTCTTTTCGTGAGGTAATATGAAAATCGAGTTTCCTCTCTCAGACTTAACCGGTACAGCCAATATCATAATGCTTGGTCATAAATATACTTTTAAATGACACGACTAGCAATGCTCAATGAATATATCTCATGCGCTTTGAAGAAATATTTCATTATAAATATACTATTCACTGAGTATCATATATAATGAACAAACTTTTCAAACTTTTCAGGACTTTTCAAAAATAATGCCTGTGTATCACATGTAATGCACAGGACAGGGAAAGGGTTAATTATTGATTTGATTGTAAATTGCTGTAAAATAATTTGGTAATATTAATGCCAATTCTTCAAAACAAATGAAACAGCTGAAAAAAACGCTTTCATAAATTGTTGTCAGTTTGTTGTATTTTGTAGTAAAAACATATTTTTGATCAAAACATTACTAATTAAAATAATTTGTATATTGAACTAATAAATATTTAATCACTGGTTTTATTATTTTTGTTTTAAACCGCTAATCGCATCCAATGACGAACTTTTATTAATTAACAACCAATATAGTTATTGGAAGTAATTTTGAATACTGCATGGATATTATTCCCCGACCGACATTTTATTACACTACTCGTTGGTGCTAATTGTTTCCCGAACGACTCCCGTATCTTCTGACTGTTGTTCGTAATTACTTTCCAGTGCAAAATTTTAATGATTCTGCGGCCTAAATTCTCTGCGGACACTATTGCAACAAGTACAAACGAAACTAAATACAACTTTGTGTAAATTTACTACTATTTTAGTTTTCTGTTTGGGATTTGCCGTGTAATCAACGGAAACGACGTGATTACCCGGGAAACGTGATTTAATGTTTGGCTGGTTAGTTTTGAAGCACTTTGGATTAAAAAACGTAAATTGGTAGATATCTAAAACATAGTTAAAGTTTGGTAGGTTTATTTGTAAAAGAATAAAGTGTCTAAGAAGAATTAAACAAAAAATATAGGCTATAAATTGCAAAAAAAGAAGACTTTTTAGCAACATTTTTTTACACAAATATATCCGTGTTAACCTCTAATATTTATATTGTTCTGAAGCTATTTTCTTGTGGCATTGTAAATTAATTACTATTTATAACTGGGAATAAGCCACAATTAAAGATAAAAATACGTTTATTGCCGTTTCAATTTCCAATTCGGAAATCGTTCTCAAAATACAAACAGTAAATTAAACAAATTTTGTTTTTTTGTTACATAGTGAAAAAATTCTTCTAATAATTTAATTTTATCTGACTCATTTATATTGACAATTCAGACATACATTATGCATTTTAAAGTAGACGACTTGAAAATGATATTGCCAATATTGTTGAGTTGCGCTCCTGGGACGACTTTACTTATAAGATAGTTCATTCGATTACATGAAATCAACTTTAACTTGAGAATATCCGTCAGAAAAAATCATAGCATCTAATTCGTCTTTAAAAAGACAAACACATGACATGATGACAGTAAAATTCTCCTGTTAGTGATTCCATAGTAAATTATGAGGGAAAAACCAGGAAAAAAACCTCATAATACTATCCCAACATTGTAAGTATTTGTTCGTGAATTTAGTTTACCTTCAACAAACATCAAAATTATTTTATATGTTACGTTATTTAAAAAACATAAATGATGTATCCTCCATATGTTACTGACTTACTAATACTGGTATTTTCTTATTAATAACTTCCTCTTTCAATATTGGTAACCAGATCCTACTACATTCTGCCGAGGAATTTGCGACACAATTGGCCTCATTTAGCATAATTAGAGCCGCTTCTTTGATTTTTCATTTTTTACCATCCGTTTCTTTTAGGACTATATTTGAATTATTCCATTGAACCCTATGTTCATTATCCCATGCGTGTTTACATATTTGAGATCTATCAAATTCTCTATTTTTAATATAAGATTGATGTTCACTTATTCTAACATTTAATGGCCTTGATGATTCACCTAAATAAAACTGATCGCATTCACAAGGTATTTTATAAATGCAATTCTTTGTCCTTTCTTGTTCATTGTTAGGTTTGGTTTTGGACAAAATAGATCTCAACGTGTTTGTTGTTTTGAATGTTGTTGAAATGTTGAATTTATTTCCTATCCTTTTAAGTTTTTCTGATAATCCTTTTATGTACGATATTGTTATTAATTAACGGACCTTATACAAAATTAACAAAAGATCCAACAAATCCTTTGGAAAACAAATATTAGAACTTTATTCAAGTGTAAAGATATTTTTAACAAGTTATCAGAGAGGATTAATTACACCTCATTACAGTAAGACTCCTCATTTTTATGGAGTACCGAAAATTCATAAAACGAATATACCACTTAGACCCATTTGTAGTACCATAAATTCTCCTTGTAGTGAACTATCAAAATTTTTATTAATATTTTAAAACCTTATTACAAATAAAAATGACACATTCATAAAAAATACACAACATTTTTTAAATAAATTATCAAATATTGAATTTAATTCAAATAATACTTTGGTAAGTTTTGACATAAATAGTTTATTTACGAATGTGCCATTAAATAAGACTTTAAGTATAGTCAAGACAAAATTAGAGAGTGATGATTCATTGGCAACTAGAACAAGACTAAACATATCGGCTATAATGGAGTTATTAACATTATGTACTGATAATACATATTTTCAACTAAATAATGAATTCTATAAACAAAATTTTGGTCTAGCAATGGGCTCTAGTTTATCTCCATTCTTAGCCGATATATTTATGGAAGATTTTGAAACAAATATCATTTCTAAACAAAATTTCAAACCCACAGTATGGTGGAGGTATGTAGATGATGTATTCTCAATATGGCCTCATGGATCAGAGTTGTTGGACACATTCCTAAATGATATAAACGATAAAGAAGAGACAATACATTTACCATGGAAAAGGAATATAATAACACGCTACCTTTCCTGGATGTTTTAATCTCTAAGAACGATACTGGATATGAGACTCAGGTGTATAGAAAACCAACACACACCAATAGATATTTAAATTTCAAATCAAATCACAATATTAATGTAAAAAAGGGAATAATTAAATCCTTATACGATAGAGCCAAAATTACTTGTTCTAACGAAAATTCGTTCTTGGAGGAGAAACATTTGTTAACATCTGTTTTATTAAAAAATGATTATCCTTTATCGTTTATAAATAAGGAATTTTCAACAATCGATCGAATAGAACAGAACAACTTAGAACGAGATCCTACAGCATACACAAGGAATAATATGAGGAAAATAACAATACCGTACATAAAAGGATTATCAGAAAAACTTAAAAGGATAGGAAATAAATTCAACATTTCAACAACATTCAAAACAACAAACACGTTGAGATCTATTTTGTCCAAAACCAAACCTAACAATGAACAAGAAAGGACAAAGAATTGCATTTATAAAATACCTTGTGAATGCGATCAGTTTTATTTAGGTGAATCATCAAGGCCATTAAATGTTAGAATAAGTGAACATCAATCTTATATTAAAAATAGAGAATTTGATAGATCTCAAATATGTAAACACGCATGGGATAATGAAACATAGGGTTCAATGGAATAATTCAAATATAGTCCTAAAAGAAACGGATGGTAAAAAAAGAAAAATCAAAGAAGCGGCTCTAATTATGCTAAATGAGGCCAATTGTGTCGCAAATTCCTCGGCAGAATGTAGTAGGATCTGGTTACCAATATTGAAAGAGGAAGTTATTAATAAGAAAATACCAGTATTAGTAAGTCAGTAACATATAGAGGATACATCATTTATGTTTTTTAAATAACGTAACATATAAAATCAGAATTTTGATGTTTGTTGAAGGTAAACTAAATTCACGAACAAATACTTACAATGTCGGGATAGTATTATGAGGTTTTTTTCCTGGTTTTTCCCTCATAATTTACTATGGAATCACTAACAGGAGAATTTTACTGTCATCATGTCATGTGTTTGTCTTTTTAAGACGAATTACATGCTATGATTTTTTCTGACGGATATTCTCAAGTTAAAGTTGATTTCATGTAATCGAATGAACTATCTTATAAGTAAAGTCGTCCCAGGAGCGCAACTCAACAATATTGGCAATATCATTTTAAAGTCGTCTACTTTAAAATGCATAATGTATGTCTGAATTGTCAATATAAATGAGTCAGATAAAATTAAATTATTAGAAGAATTTTTTCACTATGTAACAAAAAACAAAATTTGTTTAATTTACTGTTTGTATTTTGAGAACGATTTCCGAAGTGGAAATTGAAACGTCAATAAACGTATTTTTATCTTTAATTGTGGCTTATTCCCAGTTATAAACTCTAATAATTTATTAGTAAAGAAAACATGCGCTAATATTAAGATACATATTATCATTATATTAAGTAATTTACAATTTGGTTCTTTGATGGCTTTTCTCTTCATTATGTGCTAAAAAATTTCTTCCCAGGCTACTGAAGGCTTTTCCTTCTTTTTCTTTGTTGTGGTATGTTATTTAAAAAAGACTTATTGCTGAAAAAAAAAAAAAGAGCAAGAGCCGTATGGCAACAAAGTCGGAACCAGCGGATATATAAAACGTTTTACAATCGCTTAACCAATCATTTAAAAAACACAACTAAAAATTGCAAGAGAAGAGTTTTTAAAAAAATATGTAACACAACTAATAAATACGAACAACTAATATGAAAACAATCAAATCATCCTTAAATACTCAAGCAATATCGCCACTAGTAAGGAAAACCCACAGTCACACAGAACCAGATGGGGCAAGAAGCGATACAAGAATAATCAGAATTATTAGCTGAACATTTAGCATACAGTATTCCAACCACACAACAATGAAGAAGATCAATTAATTATTAATATTTAAACTCAGAACAACCATCAGTAAATCCAATAAAATTAAGAACACTTAAAAAACTTATAATATCAAAATAAATAATATCAATTAATATCAAAAAATATCAAAAATCCCTGGAATTGACCTAATAACACCAAAATGCTAAAAGAATTACCAAAATATGATATAGTAATCCTTACATATTACTTAACTCAATATTAAAATGCAATTATTGGCCTAACAATCAAAAACTTGCAGAAATACTTTTATTCCCAAAAACCAGGAAAGCTCCAAGTGAAGTCTCATACTATCGACCTATCAGTCAGTTATCAACAATCTCCAAATTACTAGAAATACTTTAAATAAAAAGTATAGATCCAGACCTTACAGGCGCATGATTGGATACCAATTTTCAGTTTAAATTTCGACCGAAAACATTTAACTTTCAGCAATGCCACGAATAACCCATAAAATCAATTCCGCATTAGAAGAAAAGAAATATTAGCCTATTGATATCACTCGATGTACGTCAAGCTTTTGATAAGGTTTGGCATAAAGGACTTCTTTATAAAATTCAAACAAATATTACCACCATTCTTTCGAATACTTACATCATACTTGGAAAACCGACAGTTTAGAACAAAAGTAAATGGACAAAGATCTAAAATGCGTCCCATTAAGGTGGGAATTCCACAGGGCAGCGTCCTGAGACCTTTATTATATATATTGTATATGTCTGATCTACCAACTTTACATAACGTAACAATTGGCACATTTACAGATGACACAGTAGCACTTACAAGTCACAAACACATTAACATAGCTACCCAACTACGCAAGACTACTTGTATGAGCTTGAAAACTGGCTAAAATAATTGAAAATAAAAATAAATAAAACAAGTCAACCTACGTAACTTTCACTTTACGACGAGAAAACCACCACCAATATATATCAACAATGAGGAAATTACCCAGGACTATAAAACAACCAAGTACCTAGTGCTACACTGGACCAAACCCCTGTGTTGGAAAGAACACATCACCAAAAAAAAACAAAAGCAACTAAGACAAAAATAAATCAATTGATTAATTGGAAAAAAACTCAAATCTATCAATAAATAATAAAATTCTTAATGTATAAAACAGTTATCAAACCAATATGGACATATAGCGTAGAGCTTCATCTATCCTCTGTTAGTAAGACCTCATAATGGTGTTTCCACTGTTTCAGATCTATTAACTTAAATTAGATTTTTCTTTTCCTTTTCTCCAGAGATACTTTATCACCTTTTATGCTTTTTCTATATCGTACTGGTTGCCAGGAAAACTCAGCGGCTAGTTTGGCGTCCAAAAATTGATACACCACTTAGCGTTACCAAGGTGCACCACGTAAAGGCGATCTATCATTACACCCCACATATACATCAAGATATCCCAGACATCTCAAAAGAGCACAGCGACAGAGATCTAGAAATCCTCCAATACGATCTGCCCGAAAAATTGGTAATTCCTATGATATACATAGGCAATGGACAAAAAGATGGATGCCAACAGTAGAATCGGACTATATTAAGATATCCACCCCAACTCAGGGTTTCATCAGATCAAATCTGCCCCTGGTCCACTTGGGTAAGGCTTAATCGTGTACGTACCGGACATGGTAAATGTGCTGATTCGCTGTTCAGGTGAGGTCGTGCAGAAATTCCACAGTGCGATTGCAGACGATCTAGACAGACCATAAGCCATTGTGTTTCAGACTGCTTGAATCGTGCTACCGTGGAAACCTCCAGGACTTTGCGGAATGTTCCCCAGAGGCAATTGAATGGCTATGTAAATTGGACATTTAATATTTAGTGTCATTCATTCTATCTTAAATGTTTGAATAATATATTTAATATATATGTATAGGTACATATATATTATTGTATTTGTATATTTATCGTACTGTGAACGTCCATACGATAATAAAAACCTTTCATGCTTGCACAACTCTTTTTCTACCCATACACCTATCCTTCTCACATCTTTTTTTTTCTCTTCTTTTTTACTTTTCACTACTTCTCTTTGTTACATTTCGATTAATTTTTTTATATATCTTGTCATCGTCCTTCTTTCTCGTTGACATCCATTTCTAATAGGCATTTTTTTTTGTTTACAAACGTTTGCTTATTCTACTACCACCATTCCTGATTTTAAGTATTGTATAGGTTTGCATATTCTTCGACCACCATCTTGATTGAGGTTGATTAGGTATTAAATAGTTAGTTATTTTAGATAATCAACAAAAGCACACTCAATTTTCTCATTGTGGTAGGTACACTAAATACTCAATAATTATATATTATGTTTAGTGATAATTAAGTGTTTATAACATCGGAGAAACCTGCTAGCAGAAGACATGCTGGTGGTTTGTAAATAGAGATATATCTTATTCAGAGTCAGTTAATGATAACTTAGTCTTCTCTCTTACTTGGTAATTTAAGTATAGTTCATACTTCACAATGGCATTCTTCACATAGAGTTCGATGACAGTGTTATCCTGTATCCAAGTAGTTTGCCACGCTCTTTAGATGTGGCCTTTAATATTTACTTTGTGATCAGCCCAAAGTATTTAATTTATAATAGCAGTAGTTTCTTTGATTATGGCATTGATTGCCAGGAAGTCGACTTTCTCGTTGCCACTTATTCCCATATGAGAAGGTACTCAGATGAAGGAACTATTTTTGTTATGCCTACAAATAAGACAATTCTTCTTTTATGCTGAAAAGCATGGCGTTGGCGATAAAACCATGTTTTTGATTGCTGTGAGTTCTAAGGTATATATGTAACAATTTCTTAAAATGTGTATGGTTGAGTTGTTGATGTTTTCTTAGATATAGGCTGCTAACATGTCCTTAATCACATTTGAATTATCAGTGAAGATAATGGGGTACTGTGTATTTAAATATTAAATTTTTAAAAGCATGTTTGATAAAAAAAAGTGTGTGTTATATTTCAGTATAACTCCATTTACTGCGAGTTGAAAATATGGATCATTCTGTTTAAAATGGTTAAGATATTAAGATAAAAAATTATCTTTGTAGGCATTTACGTTATTTAAAAAAGTATTTGACATGGGCTATTGTACCTTTTAAAGACTTAACTAGCTCTAACTAACTATGTGAACTATTTAACTCGCAAAAAATAAAGTTTTAAGACTGAAACGTGTAAGAACCCTAGTATTCCACGTCAAATGTAATATTACACTGAAAAATTAAGGTAAATTGAGAACTGGTAGAAAATAACATTCCTGGATAAGAAGTATAAGGGATTGATAAAAAAAGAGAGGATTAAGATAGTGGTTTTCTTTTTCTCTTCCTACTTTATAAATAGGCTTAATGTCTGTATTTCCTGTATACCATATTCTCGCTCGTATTAGCTCACTTTTTACTCTGTCTCTTAGAGTTTGGTTTGTCAGTTTTGGTAAGACTTTCATTTTTGTTGTTTCCAGCAGTTTTTGTGTTTTTTTCTCCCGTATCTGGTCTTGTTTCCGCTGTGTACGTCATTATCGGTCTTATTGTTGATTTATATTACCTGGTTTTCGTTTCGTTTTGAGGTATTTGTTTCTCCAGATTGTGTTGTTGGGTCGTCCTGCTGCTCTGTTTGCCATGTTTACTTATTTTTTGTACTTCTTCGTCCACTTTTCCGTAGGTTGACAGTTTTATTCCCAAGTATTCAGTTTCCATTATTTGTTTTATTATTTTGTTATTTACGACTAATTTACATCGTCTCTTATCTTTCTTCATGATTTCATCTATTATTAGATTAAATATTAATGAGCTTAGCAAATCTCCTTGCCCAATGCCAGTTTTA
>OU898281.1:154462532-154486530 GCA_918026665.1 Diabrotica balteata | reverse complement strand
ACTTTTAACTCTTAATAATTAACTAATTCTTCAATTATTAAGATACTCCATAATAGTTTTATTTTAACTTAAGCTTTTATTATTAAGCAAGGACAAGTAAGTTAAAATCTGCAAGATATTACACTTCATAAAAATTGCACCTACTTTAAGTTAGTAATATGTAGAAGGTATAGGTACAACATTCATAGTATACAGAAAAAAGTTTACTTACCTTCATTGTACCTTACTTACCTACCAAGAGGCAAACAACAACAAGGCACCCGGCGAAGATCTAACAACATCCGAACATTTTAAAACACCTGGGTGATGATGCTGTCGGGAAATAAACTTACCTCTTTAACATTATATATGGACATGGCACTCTACCGCATGATTGGCTAACATCCACATATGTAGCTCTTCCTAAAAAAACAAAAAGCAAGGAAATGTAAAGACCATCGAACTGTATCCCTAATGAGTCATGCTGGCTAAGATTTTTATGCGAGTAATTTATAAACCGCATTCACAATAAGATGTGAAGAATACCTGAGTCGTTCTCAATATGGTTTTAGGAAAGGTACAGACACCAGAGAAGCAATAATGGGATTGACACTAATAGCAGAAAGGTATCTCGAGTTCAAAAACAGCTGTATGTGATGCTTTGTCGATTATAGAAAGGCCTTCGACCGCATTAGATACGACAAATTGATTGAGGTGCTAAAAGAAGTAGGGCTGGACGGACAACAACATAGCTATAATAAGCAGTACATACTGGGACCACACAGGATGTGTTTGAATAGACAACGGAAATACCAATTATGTAAACATAGAACGAGGAGTGCGTCAAGGGTGCATTCTGTCCCCTCTTCTATTTAATGTCTATGCCGAAAATATCATCAGAGCTTCTCTTGAAGATCGCCTGAAAGGTGCCAGAGTCAAGTGAAATCATCATTAACAATGTAAGATATGCCTATGACACCGTAGTATTAGCAGAAACAGAAGACCAACTAAAAATATTGATGAACATACTATCAGAAGAAAGTCACAGACTAGGTTTGGATAATAATCTTTCCAAAACCAAAATCATGGTATTCTACAAGAACCACCATGAACAAATTACACCCAACATACAAATGAATGGTATCACCCTTCAGAGCTCCAAAGCTTCATATACCTGGGCAGAGAGCTAAACAGTCAGCTAGACCACTCAAAAGAAATTAGAAGACGTATTGAAATAGCAAGATCTGGCTTCATGAACATGCGTAAAATGCTCTGTAACCCCAAGCTGTCAATCACAATAAGGTTAAGAACACTAAAGTGTTATGTGTGGTCTCTACTACTATATGGCTGTATGACCTGGTAATTAAGACAGTAT
Organism: Diabrotica balteata; assembly: GCA_918026665.1. Classification (NCBI taxonomy): domain Eukaryota; kingdom Metazoa; phylum Arthropoda; class Insecta; order Coleoptera; family Chrysomelidae; genus Diabrotica; species Diabrotica balteata. The sequence goes on along the minus strand of OU898281.1, from coordinate 154,485,176 downwards.
GACGTCAACAAACTGAATTCATTCGAAATGTGGATGTAAAGCCGCATGTTAAGAATATACTGGACCAGCAAAACTAGAACTGAAGAGTTATTGGAAATAATAAACACACGACCTCATCTGGTTAATACAATCAAAATTAGAAAGACGTCATTTCTAGGAACACATAATGCGCCATAAGGAATTTGAGCAGCTCCAGGTAATATTAGAAGGCAAAATCGAGGGTTAAAAGGGGTATAGGAAGAAAGAAGAAATCATGGCTTCAAACATCAGAGATTGGACTCACATAACAGAAAATGACTTAATCCATCAAGCCCAGAACAGAGAGAAATTTGCCAACCTCAATAGTGATCGCCAACCTCAATAGATAAGGCACTTCGGAGGAGGAAAGGACCTTCATTGTTTTATTTTTACCATCTTCACTGCTCTTTATTCAGAAAGGATAAACAAACATTCCTGTTTCAGAATATAGATTCCCAAAATTGCATGTCATTTTATATTGAGACACACAATATTTTATTTATAACACAAAAATATTAAAAATATTTTATAAGTAGAAAGAATACAGCCTGAAGCATCTTTGCAGCTCCTAAAACGGGGTCTGGAATATTTTTTCTCCCAAACGAGATAACAACTTAAACATTAAGAAATAAAAACCCCAGGGAGAAATGTCTCGATGGAAAGTGTTTAGTTTGCCTACTTATTATTCGTCTTGTGCTTTCTTCTCTTGCCGCCCTCCTGTCGTCATTTCCTCATCGCTTCATATTCTCAAATTCTGTACCTCACGCAAGGAAAGAAATTTACGTATCATAGTGGGTCGTTTCGTATGCAAACTTTTTATTAAAATTTGTAGAATTGTGATGTAAAGGTGGATTTTGAGTGATGGTATTAAAATAAAAGAAATTGTTTAAGTGTCATATAAATTGTTATTACATGCATGGAAAGAAATCATATTGAATTGTAACAAAATTTGCATTTTATATATTTTTTAAGCTAGTTATAAGTATAATGACACATAAAAACAGATAGAAAAGCAGTATGACTCGACAAGATTCCAATATGCTTTATAAAATGAATTGATCTGCTAATCTTTAGATATTAACTAACTTCTTTAACTGAAAATTATCAGAAATCTTCATCAGAATCTTCAACGAATGGCTTATTATCAGTATTTTTTATTATTATAACGATTAGAATAATCTGTTAGTCTGATTCCATTTACTTCAGAATGTTTATTTTTTTGTAAATTAAATTTAAATCAAATTGTATTTAATTTTGTTTAACACGGTATATTAATAAGGCGTCATCTAATTTTATACGGAGTGTTTCAAAAAAGGTATACCCGTCTCTAGGGTAGGTAAAAAACTGAAAAATAATTGGGGTTTGCTTAGTAAAAAATTTTTGTAACGCCATCCGTTTTCCAGATACAGGGCGTTGAAGAAAAAAAAAATTACGCATTTTTAACGATTTTGCCGAAACTACTGGCAACATTGTAATGAAATTTTATAAGAAATATATCAATATTTTGATATAAAAATATCAAAAACATATTTTCGAAGCTGATACATTTGTTTTTATATCTGATTCTCATAGAGGGCGCTAGTTTACACGAATCGTACTAAGTATTAGTCAATATAACTTTTTAAAAGTATAATTATTAATCAAAATTTTAAGAAAACTTAAACATCATTCAATTTTACAAGAAAAAAGGTACTCTTGGTAAAACTTGATAATGTGTACCGTTGTCGGAATATTTTGATTTTAAAGTTATGAAGTAATAATTGATGCTGGTATAAAATAGTTAATAATTAAACAAAACTCACAAAAAGAAAAATAAATGAATGACTAAGAACATAAACAAAATTCAATTACAGTAAGTGTTCAAAATGCCCTCCGTTTTCGCGAATATACAAGTCTATTCTTTTTTCTCAAGATTCCATTAACCTTCTAAACGGTAGGGGATCAGCTATAATGTCTGTAGCGACTTTTCCTTAATATACGACCAAACTGCGTAGTCCAAAGGGTTAAAATCGCATGACAGAGGAGGCCAATGAATCGGAGCTTATGCACCTCTACCAATCCATCGATTCGGAAAATGATTACTCAACCAATTACGACACCTTCATCTCCATAAAGCTCCATCGTGCATAAAGAATAAATATCTTCGCTCGTTTAGCGTTAAATCTTCTAAAATCTCGAATAAGGAATTGTTTAAGACATCAAGATACATATCACCATTTTAAATTTCCAGGTAGAATATGATAACCTATTAATTTGTTACCTAAAGTTGCTGCCCAAACATTAACTTTAAATGAGTATTGGTAATGTGATACCCTTTTGACTCGTGGATTCTCATCAACACCAGTAGTGTGCATTATGGGAGTTTAAACACACCTTGTCGCGTAAAGGGGGCCTCGTCCGTAAAAAGAATGCATTTTAAAACACTTTGGATTGTGGGCTGTACTTTGTTGCAATGTTTCACAAAAATCACTCTAACCGGTAGATCATCTGGCAAGAGCTCTTGGACTTGTCTGTGATGATAAGGATGTATTTGCTGTTCTTTCAGTATCCGCCAAGTACTTAAAGAAGAAGTATTTGTTTGTCTTGCTATATTCCTGACGTAACTGTTGGATCTTGATCAAGTAAATTTAAAATAATATTTTCTATATTAATTGTTCTTGTTGCTCTTGGTCTACCAGAATTTATTTTATTTGGTCTCATATTCCCAGTTTCCGACAACGTCGGTTCAATGGCTCTAAATTTTTTTTACTCAGTCAGTTTCTTCTAGGAAGCTTTTCTGCATAACGTGTCACTGCTGCACTAGAATATCCTAAACATTCACCTAAGGTTAATAACATGTCAGGTATTTAACATTTGAGTACATTTTGATTTTATTTTACAAATAACAAGGTTTCAAAACTCTAGTTATTGTTGATTTTTCGTCATAACAATCCAATAAATGTCAGATTTCCATGGCACACTTGGAGAAAATAGAGGTATACCTATTAGAACTTTATCATTACTACCAGCATCAATTATACTTCTGATTTTCAAATTAAAATATTCAGAAAACGGTAACACAGTATCGAGGTTTACCAAGAGTACCTTTTTCGTGTAAAATTAAATGATGTTTAAGTTTACTTGAAATTTTGATTAATAATTATACTCTTAAAAAAGTTATATTGAATAATAGTTAGTACGATCCGTGTAACTAGCGCCTTCTATAGATCAGATATAAAAACAAATTCATAGGATGTATTAGCTTCCAAAACATATTCTTATAAAATTTCATTACAATGTTGCCAGTAGTCTCGGCAAAATCGTAAAAAAATCGTAAATTTTTTTTCTTCAACGCCCTGTATCTTGAAAACGGATGGCGTTACAAAAATTTTTTACTTAACTAAACCCAATTATTTTTCAGTTTCTTTCCTTCCCTAGAGACGGGGTTACCTTTCGTCACGCCCTTTCGGTATGGGTCTATGGAGGAGTATCACCGAGACGCAAGCCCTTATCTCTTGCCTTACTGCTTTACCTGATATAATCCGGTTTATCCACATTTTAAAATTCACTAAATTAATCCTTATTTTATTGTTTATAACTTATCGAATTATTTTTTTTTAGATAATGAACCATTTTATTAATGCCATAAAGAAATAAATATTTTTCCAATTATAAGCATTGTTCAGCAATTGAATTGGAAACGGAATACATTTTTTTCCTTCAATTAATATCGCTGGGTAAGAAGAAAATTAAGAGAAGTAAACATCGATCGTTGTTACGCTATGTTTATTGTCGAGAGCTTACAAATTACATTCGTTAGCCGATATCCTTTATTTTCCTTTATTGGTATTTTCCATTTAACGAGAATTAAATTTAATTTTCTACTAGTTTGCTTCTATAAACGTAACAGGAACTGTATTGTAAAATCGATAAGATGTCAATTGTATTAGAAGTTTTAGTAGAAACTCACAAATCGAGGTTTAAGTTAAAACTACGCTTTAAAAGATTGAAAAAAGTTTATATTTAACTAGCAAAACAATTTAAATTATGTATTCTTAGTATAAAAAACTGAGTATAGCGTTAGTAGTTTGTTTAAAAAACTCATATCTTCGGTAAATGATTCAACTAATATTCATATATAAATATAAATTTAAAATTTAATTGATAAATATTTACTTTGCTCGTAGTTTTCGGTATACCGTCATCTATATAATAATTGAGGAAAAGACCAAAATCTCAAAAAATGATGTGAAAGAAGAAATAAACAAATTAAAAAACAAAAAGTCACAAGAAGAAGATCAAATTCCAAATAAACTCTTAAAATATGGAGGTGATTAACTTGTACAACAACTGCAACTTCTTATTAATGAAATAATCACCACGAACATAATACCAGATGAATAGAGGAGAGCGATCATGGTGATGTTCTTCAAAAAAGGAGATAAGAAAGACCCCAATAATTATCGAGCAATAAATCGTTTAAATACAACACTCAAATTGACAACAAGAATAATAGCGACACAAATAAACGAACGAATATCTCTGCAAGAAGAACAGCAAGGATTTCAGACAGCAAGATCATGCACGGATGCAGGTTTTGTATTAAGACAAATAAAAAAAGTGGCTGGAATACAACAAACCAGATGTGTCTGATAGATTTGAAGAAAGCTTTTGTTATAGTGAGAATTCGGGACGCTATACATTTATTATATGAAAAGGGAACATCACTGGATTTGATGGAGTAAAAATTTGGAGTAAAAACCATTGGAAATATATATTAAGATATCATAGCTATGGTAAGGTGTAAAGGAAAACTATCGCAATCTATCAAATATATAACTGGCATTAGGCAAGGAGATTCGCTAAGCTCATTAATATTTAATCTAATAATAGATGAAATCATGAAGAAAGTTAAGAGACGATGTAAATTAGTCGTAAATAACAAAATAATAGACCAATAATGGAAACTGAATACTTGGGAATAAAACTGTCAACCTACGGAAAAGTGGACGAAGAAGTACAAAAACAAGTAAACATGGCAAACAGAGCAGCAGGATGTCTCAACAACACAATCTGGAGAAACAAATACCTCAGAACGGAAACGAAAACCAGGTAATATAAATCAACAATAAGACCGTTAATGACGTACACAGCGGAAACAAGAGCAGATACGGAGAAAAAACACAAAAACTGCTGGAAACAACAGAAATGAAAGTCTTACGAAAACTAACAAACCAAACTCTAAGAGACAGAATAAAAAGTTAGCAAATACGAGCGAGATATGGTATACAGGAAATACAGGCATTAAGCCTATTTATAAAGCAGGAAGAGGAAAAGAAAACCACTATCTAATCCTCTATTTTTTTATCAATCCCTTATATTTCTTATCCAGGAATGTTATTTTCTACCAGGTTTTAATTTACCTTAATTTTTCAGTGTAATATTACATTTGACGTGGAATACTAGGGTTCTTACATGTTCCAGTCTTAAAACCATTTTTTGCGAGTTAAATAGTTCACATAGTTAGTTAGAGCTAGTCAAGACTTTAAAAGGTACAATAGGCCACGTCAAATACTTTTTTAAATAACGTAAATGCCTACAAAGATAATTTTTTATCTTAACATCTTAACCATTTTGAACAAAATGATTCATATTTTCAACTCGCAGTAAATGGAGTTATACTGAAATATAACACACCTTTTTTTTATCAAACATGCTTTTAAAAATTTAATATTTAAATACCCAGTACCCCATTATCTTCACTGATAATTCAAATGTGATTAAGGACATTTCGCCTATATCTAAGAAAACATCAACAACTCAACCCTACACATTTTAAGAAATTGGTACATATACCTGAGAACTCACAGCGAATTACGATACCAGTGAAAAATTCGGTTTATCGCCAACGCCATGCTTGTCAGCATAAAAAAAGAATTGTCTTATTTGTAGGCCCAACAAAAATAGTTCCTTCATCTGAGTATCTTCTCATATGGGAATAAGTGGCAACGAGAAAGTGGACTTCCTGACAAGCAATGCCATAATCATAGAAACTACTGCTATTATAAATCAAATACTTTGAGATGATCACAAAGTAAATATTAAAGGCCACATCTAAAAAGGGCGTGGCAAACTACTTAGGATCACACTGTCAGCAAACTCAAAGAATGCCATTGTGAAGTATGAACTATACTTAAATTACCAAGTTAGAGAGAAGACTAGGTTATCATTAACTGACTCTGAATAAGATATACTCTATTTACAAACCACCAGCATGTCTTCAGCTAGCAGGTTTCTCCGATGTTATAAACACTTAATTATCAGCTAAACATAATATATAATTATCGAGTATTTAGTGTACCTACCACAATGAGAAAATTGAGTGTACTTTTGTTGATTATCTAAAAAACTAACTATTTCTATACCAAATCAACCTAAATCAAGATGGTGGTCGAGGAATATGCAAACCTATACAATACATAAAATCAGGAATGGTGGTAGGAGAATAAACAAACGTTAGTAAACAAAAAGAAAACTGCCTCTTAAAAATGGATGTCAACGAGAAAGAAGGACGATTACAAGATATATAAAAAAAATAATCGAGATGTAAAAAGAGAAGTAGTGAAAAGTAAAAAAGAAAATAAAAAAATATTTGGAGGAGGATAGGTGTATTGGTAGAAAAAGAGTTGTGCAAGCATGAAAGGATTTTATTTAGCGTATGGACTTTCACAGTACGATAAATATACAAATACAATAATATATACATATATAATTAATATTATATTATATTACATAACGAGAGTTGTAAGAAGCTTATTACATGCAAGTAAAAAAGTTGCGCGCGAGCCGCGTAGCGGCGAGCGCAGTAATTTTACAAGCATGTAATAAGCTTACAACTCAAGTTGTGTACAATACTTTTTCTACGATTATTTTCGTTTATAAAAATAAAAATTAAATTACCACTATATTTACACTGACAGATTAATAATTTTTAATCTGTCAAAATAACGTTTGTTAATTCGTTTCCATGGTAACTCGACCAACTGACTTACGAGGCTTATGTGATATTACACATTTTTATAAAACTGAAGCTTAATTTTTTTTATTACGTGCTAGTCATTACGTGTCAGTATCTGTTATGATGCATTTACTTAGCATCCAAATAGTAGGTAATATACAATTTACTAGTAAGAGAGTAGAAACATATATTATTCAAACACGAAAGATAGAATGAATGACACTAAATATTAATGTCCAATTTACATAGCCATTCAATTGCTTCTGGGAACATTCCGCAAAGTCCTGGAGGTTTCCACGGTAGGCACGATTCAAGCAATCCGAAACACAATGGCTTATGGTCTGTCTAGATCGTCTGCAATCGCACTGTGGACTTTCTGCACGACCCCACCTGAACAGCGAATTAGCACAGTTACCATGTCCGGTACGTATACGATTAAGCCTTACCTAAGTGGACCAGGGCAGATTTGATCCGATGAAACCCTGAGTTGGGGTGGATATCTTAATATAGTCCGATTCTACTGTTGGCATCCATCTTTTTGTCCATTGCCTATGTATATCATATGAATTACCAATTTTTCGGGCAGATCGTATTGGAGGATTTCTAGATCTCCGTCGCTGGTGCTCTTTTAAGATGTCTGTGATATCTTGATGTATAATGTGAGATGTAATGATAGATCGCCTCCACGTGGTGCACCCTGGGTAACGCTAAATGGTCTATCAATTTTTGGACGCCAAACTAGCCGCTGAGCTCTCCTGGCAACCAGTACGATAAAGAAAAATAAGCATGAAAGGTGATAAAGTATCTCTGGAGAAAAGGAAAGAAAAAATCTAATTTACAGTTAATATATCTGAAACAGTGGAAACACCATTATGAGGTCTTACTGAGAGAGGATAGGTGAAAGCTCTACGCTATATGTCCATATTGGTTTGATAACTGTTTTATACATTAGAATTTTATTATTTATTGACAGATTGGAATTTTTTCCAATTAATCAATTGACTTTTTTTTGTCTTAGTTGTATTTGTTTTTTTTTTGGTGATGTGTTATTTTCAACACAGGGTTTGGTCCAGGTGTAGCCCTAGGTACTTGGTTGTTTTAGTCCTGGGTATTTCCTCATTGTTGATATATATTGGTGGCGGTGTTTCTCGTCGTAAAGTGAAAGTTACGTGGGTTGACTTGTTTTTATTTATTTTTATTTTCAATTGTTTTAGCCAGTTTTCAAGCTCATACAAATAGTCTTGCAGTTGTTGTGTAGCTATGTTAATGTTTTTGTGACTTGTAAGTGCTACTGTGTCATCTGCAAATGTGCCAATTGTTACGTTATGTAAAGTTGGTAGATCAGACTTATACAATATAAATATATAATAAGGTCTCAGGACGCTGCCCTGTGGAATTCCCACCTTAATGGATGCATTTTAGATATTTTCCATTTACTTTTGTTCTAAACTGTCGGTTTTCCAAGTATGATGTAAGTATTCGAAAGAATGGTGGTAATATTTGTTTAATTTTATAAAGAAGTCCTTTATGCCAAACCTTATCAGAAGCTTGACGTACATCTAGTGATATCATTGGCTAATATTTCTTTTCTTTTAATGCGGAATTGATTTTATGGGTTATTAGTGGCATTGCTAAATAGTTAAATGTTTTCGTCGAACTCCAAACTGAAAATTCGGTATCCAATCTGCGCCTGTAAGGTCTGGATCTATTCTTTTTATTAAAAGTATTCCTAGTAATTTGGAGATTGTTGATAACAGACTGATAGGTGGATAGTATAAGACTTCACTTGGATCCTTTCCTGGTTTTGGGAATAAAAGTATTTCTGCAATTTTTTGATCGTTAGGCCAATAATTACATCTCAATATTGCGTTAAGTATATATGTAAGGATTACTATACCCTTTTTTGGTAATTCTTTTAGCATTTTTGGTGATTAGTTATTCTGGTACTTTTGATATTACTTAAGATTTCTTCTTTAAGTCTTGGGTGTTGTTAATTTTATTGGATTTACTGATGGTTGTTCTGAGATTAAATAATTAATAATTAATTGATCTTCTTCATTGTTGTGTGGTTGGAATAGTGTTGCTAAATGTTCAGCAAATACTTCTGATTTTTTCTTTATCGCTTCTTGCCCATTGGTTCTGTGTGTCTGTGGTTTTTCTTACTGGTGGCGATATTGCTTGAGGTTTTAATGATGATTTGATTGGTTTTTATATTAAACGTTCGTATTTATTAAGTTCTGTTACATATTTTTTGACTGACTCTTCTCTTGCAATTTTTAGTTTTTAGTGTTTTTAATTTATTGGTTAAGCGATTCTAAAACGTTTTATACTCTGGGTGCCGACCTTGTTGCCATATGGCTCTTGCTCTTCTTTTTTAGCAATGAGCTTTTTTAAATTACATATTACAACAAAGAAAACGATGAGAAAAGCCTGGGAAGAAGTTTTATAGCACATAATGAGAGATAGAGCCATCAAAGAACCAAATTGTAAATTATTCTCTCTCTTCAATCCTGACCCCCCAGGGGGAGTGTAGTGGTTAACGTGATGTCGTGTATTGTCCGTCCCAGAGATCTCTGTCTCTGGTCATTTTTTTTAATTCATGCATAGGTCTTTAATATATTCCTGTAATTTGATCTATCCATCTTGTTGGGGATCTTCCTCGTGATCTTTGGCCTTCTACCTTTCCTTGTATTATGAGTCTTTCCATGTTTTCTGTGTTTGCTCTCATAACATGCCCAATATATTTTAATTGTTGGAGATGGACTTTACTAGAGAGTCGTTGGCTAACTTTTAGCTCTCTTAAAATTGAATTATTTGTTCTACGGTCGGTCCAAGGAATTCGTAACATTTGTCTCCAACAGAACATTTCAGTGGCGTCTATCTTTCTTCTCTCCGAGTGTCTCAGAGTCCAAGATTCACATCCGTAGGTCACTATTGGAAATATTAAGCAGTTGATCAACCTCATCTTTATCGCTCTTGAAATTTGACAGTCCTTCCATATTTTGGTCATTTTTGCTGTGGCAACTTTTCCTTGATCACATCTACGTTTAATCTCTCTCTTGTAATGACCCTGTGTTTGTGATTAATGATCCCAAACGTATGAGTTCACAACCTCAAACCGGTCAATTGTGGTTATATGTGGATGATTGTTGTGTAGTCTATTACTGACTGCCCATTACTAACTACTGATTACTAACTACTTCGTACCCGACGCTACCGCGTCGAAAGTACCCGGAGCAGGCAATTGATACCTTCACGGCTACCGCCGTATCACTACTGCCTGGCTACCGTCGTTTGTTCTTGTTTTATTGTCCTCGTACTTTCAACGCCGGTTCTAGTACCAAGGTCGTAGTTTCGCTGAGTTGCAGTTTTGGCGTTATTGCTCCTATTTGGGTCACGGGTGTTGTTATTTTTTTACAACAATAGTTTCGTGCTTTTTATACGTTTAAACAATTATCAAACAATGCAATAACTAGGTCAATTTCTTTGTGTGATTTAAAATGCAAATTTTACTGTAATAATTATCCCTTATTTGATTCGGAATATATAATAATTATCTCGAATAATTATTATCTTTTCTTATGCTACTTAGCACTTTAATTCAACTTCTCACTCACTTGCTACGCTCACATTACACCACTATCATGATCTTTGTATTTGATATGTTTAATTGCAGACCAAATATTTGACTTTCGTTTTCGATCAGTCGTATAAGTTCTATCAGCTCTGCTTCACTATTTGCAAGAAGGGCTGTGTCATCTGCGAAACGTAGGTTGTTTAGTTTATGACCATTTATTGAGATGCCCTGCAAGTGCTCTTCGCATAATATACTCAACATGTATGTTGAATAATTGTGGCGAAAGTATACATCCTTGTCTGACACCCCGTTCTGGATGAAATTCGTTCGAAAGTGTGTCAAGTACTTAAACTGATCTTGTAGTGTATTCATATAGTTTGGTTATAAGCGTAATTAGATGTTGTGGTACGCCTACTTTGTTTAGTATTCGCCATAAGTGTCTCCACTTGACCCTGTCGAACGCTTTACGGTAATCTACAAAACGGATGTATGGTGAAATGTTGAATTCCCTAGATTTCTCGATTATCTGTCTTATATTCAGCAGGTGTTCTCGAGTGCCTCTACCTTTGGTAAATCCAGTTTGCTCTTGTGGAATTTCTCTTTGAAGGAATGTTTTCAGTCTCTCATTGATTTTATGTAACATTATCTTGCTGGACATGGGATATAAGAGAGATAGTTCTATAATTGGCTGCCTTTTTTATGTATGGTCGTTATTGTAGATTTTGTCCAGTCTTCAGACCATTGTTTGGAATGCCATATTTGGTTACAGAGTAGATGAAGTAACTTTACGCCGGTTTCTTCTGTGGCTTTAAGCATTTCTGCTGTTATCATATCCGAACCTGGTGCTTTGTTATATTTAAGCTTGTTGATAGCCTGTCTTACTTCATTTTCGAGTATATCAGGTTCTTCTTCCAACTCGTCAGAGATTTGACTAACAAGCTCTTGGCGTTGATCGTTTTTATATAGGTCCCTGCAATACGATCTCCATGTCTCTGCTATGTCTTCTCTGTTTGTTCTCAGGGTTCCAGTGTTATTTTCAATGGCCCAAGTGCTGGCTCTGAAGTTTTTTGTCAGGTAGCGTATTCTTTTAAATAGATCTCTCGGCTGATTATTCTGACCATGTCTTTCAATTTCTTTGCATATACTTTGATAGTACTGTTTTTTGTCGGCCTTATATCTTCGTTTTATTTCTTTATTGAGGTTGCTTAAACTAGCTTCTTCCCTTTCACTATGTACACCACTTTTACAAAGATTTCTTTCTATTCTCAATTAATTATTAATATGTGCTAATATGTATCTTAATATTAGCGCATGTTTCTTCGCTAATAAATATTAGTGGTTAACACAGATATATTTTTGTAAAAAAATGTTGCTAAAAAGTCTTCTTTTTTTTTAGTTTATAGCCTATATTTTTTGTTTAGTTCTTCTTAGACACTTTTCTCTTTTACAAATAAACCTACCAAACTTTAACTTATGTTTTAGATATCTACCAATTTACGTTTTTATCCAAAGTGCTTCAAAACTAACCAGCCAAACATTAAATCACGTTCCCGGGTAATCACGTCGTTTCCGTTGATTACACGGCAAATCCCAAACAGAAAACTAAAATAGTAGTAAATTTACACAAAGTTGTATTTAGTTTCGTTTGTACTTGTTGCAATAGTGTCCGCAGAGAATTTAGGCCGCAGAATCATTAAATTTTGCACTGGAAAGTAATTACGAACAACAGTCAGAAGATACGGGAGTCGTTCGGGAAACAATTAGCACCAACGACGTAGTGTAATAAAACGTCGGTCTGGGAATAATATCCATGCAGTATTCAAAATTACTTCCAATAACTAAATTGGTTGTTAATTAATAAAAGTTCGTTATTGGATACAATTAGCGGTTTAAAACAAAAATAATAAAACCAGTGATTAAATATTTATTATTTCAATGTACAAATTATTTTAATTAATAATGTTTTGATCAAAAATATGTTTTCACTACAAAATACAACAAACGGACAACAATTTATAATTTTCACTAATTGATAATATGTGTGAAATCGTTTTTTTTTTATTTGTTTTATTTGTTTGAAGAATTGGCATTAATAATACCAAATTATTTTTTACAGCAATTTACAATCAAATCAATAATTAAGGATTATTTTTACTAAAACAATATAAATAACAAAAATAATATTGTTCTAAAGCTATTTTCTTGTGGCATTGTAAATTAATTACTATTTAACTGGGAATAAGCCACAATTAAAGATAAACATACGTTTATTGACGTTTCAATTTCCACTTTGGAAATCGTTCTCAAAATACAAACAGTAAATAAGTCAATAAACGTATGTTTATCTTTAATTGTGGCTTATTCCCAGTTAAATAGTAATTAAAAATTAAATAGTTAAAAATATGTGATTTTTTAATAATGTATATGAGGAGCATACATACAAAAACCGATAAATATACTTGTACAGCAAAATCCCATAACAATTTTTTTTATTTAATTTAACCTTGTGACAGCTGTGGCCATTAGCACGAGGCACCGTGGGTCTATTCAGGTGTTGAATATAGGCCTCTCCCATTTGTCTCCATTTGTCTCTGTCTGTTCTGTTTGTCTTTTCCACATTGGACCTACGCTTTTCTCAATGTCATCTTTCCATTTTATTTGCTGTCGACCTCTTGACCTTGTTGAAGTATATGGTTTCCAACGACCAATTTCTTTATTTTATCTTTCATCCTGATATCTTGCTTAATGCCCAGCCATTTTCATTTTAATTTCAATGCATGTACGACAGCGTCTGTTTTATCCACTCGTTCCTCTTTTTATCCATCAACGATATTTCCAACATTTGTCTTTCCATAGCTGTTTGAGTTTTCTTTATTCTACCTAAGTTACTCTTGGTACACGTCCACGTCTGGTCACATTATGCCAGAACAGGTAGAAACGCATGCATTAAATACGTTCGTTCTTAATTTAAGATAGTTTTTGGGTTTTGATAGTATATGAGAGTTTTTCCAATACAGCCCACCCCATTCTTATTCTTCTGGTTATTTCTTTAGTCTGGTTACTTTTGTCTGCTCTGATATCTTGTCCTAAGTAAATATATTCTTGGACGTGTTCTATGTTTGTTCCACTTTTGGTAATTACTGATCTGTCTTCTGTATTAGTCATTATTTTAGTTTTATTTAGATTCATTTTTTAGTCTTTTCTCAAGAGATGTTTTTTCTAGGTCTGAATTCATTGTTCGTAGTTGTTCCATAGTTGTTACTATCAGGAGTACATCATCGGCGAATCTTAGATGATTTAAATATTTCCCGTTTATACAAATCCCTTTATTGTCTCAGTCTATAGATTTAAAAATGTCCTCCAACGCCAGAGTAAATAGTTTAAGTGAGATTGTATCCCTTTATCTGACACCTCTACAAATTCTAATTAATGGAGTTTGCAAATCTCTGTCTAGCTGAATTCTCATAGTGGCGTTTTGATATATATTGTGGATTAACATTCTGTACCATGAATCTATTCGGCAATTAACTAGCGCTTTTTCCACTGCCCATGGTTCTATACTGTCAAACGCTTTTTCATAGTCAACAAACGCTAGGTATATTGGAAGGTTGTATTCGTTGGTCTTTTCTATCAATATTTTTTAATAGTGTGAAGGTGGTCGGTTGTGCTGTATTCCTTTCTAAATCCTACCTGCACAACGGGTTGGTATGCATAAAATTTGTTGCTTAGTCTAGTTGTGATCATCTTAGTGAAAGTTTTACAGATTTGTGACAAGAGAGATATTGGTCTATAGTTACTTAAATTTGATCTATTTCCCTTCTTACCATAAGAAGAAGAAGTCTTATATGCAACTTTTTGTATTTGTTGTCATTTCTAACTTTTAATTTTCTTTGCTTTTTATTCATCTGAAATATTTTATCTGTCATCCATTTTTGCTTGTTTTCTCTTTTTAATTATAGATTTTCATGCAAAATTGTGGTAATAGATGTCTTTAATTCGTTCCACTGTTTTTCTGTGCCTCTAGTAGTATATTAAACTCTTTTTGCAAAATTCTTAATAATTTCTGTTTTTACTTTTTTCTGTGTATTATTTCCTTTTAGTAGCCTTATATCTATATTGGGCCTTATTTTCTTATCAATTATTTTAAGTTGTATGTTGATATTTGCCACCAAGAGACTTTGATTTGAGAAGACATCTGCGCCTGGATATGTTTTTACTGAGGTGATAAAAGTTCTAAACCTTTTGATTATGTTGATACGATCAATTTGGTTTCTTATGATTTTCCCTGGGGTATCACGGGTGCTTTTCATAATAAAGTCTTCTTGGATGTAATTTAAAAAGTGTATTCGTATTCGTATATTAATGTCAGAAGAAGCGTTTAGAATGACGGTGACATTGCCTTTATTGGCGGGAAAGAATAACTAGATTTGAATTTGATTGACGTTCTTTCAAGGCTTTTTTCTCGGATTGACTAATGTTTGAAGTAGGAAGGCTTTGAGACTTTGAGTTTCTAGGAACTGTAGCGAAATGTCTACTGATTTCAGAATCTTCGGAAAGTAAACCTTAGATAACTTCTTCAGATTAACAGATGATTATCTCAATTGAAATGTGAATTAGGTTAACAGAGAACTTGAAAATTTTACCCCTTTTGTACCAGAATATCAATAAACATATTTTTTCATAATTATAACTGCAGATGACAATGTTTTGAAACTAAATAAACGTAAAAATATGTTTTAATTAGTTTTTTTTATAAATATAGGAAAAAAACGCTGTGACCATATAGTCACACAGGGTGGTTACCTATTGTTCAATCACAAATTAACCCCTTAATTTGTAATCTCACATTATTCTTAACTTCTTAATCTTTTATAGTTTCACCGTGTATAAGTTTGCATTATATATATTGCAAAACCATATCGTATGATAATTTAATAATTAGTTCATTTACCTACAACTAAATAAATTGCCGAATAATAATATTTTCTACTTGAACTTCCTAAGTGTCGCAATTAAGGCGTAGATTAAATTGTATTGTAAGCAAAGTTTGGTTGTATGGTATGATAGAAAGCAATGACCTATGTGCTTAGGTATGAATTATTTGTGAGATTATAAATTGGGGATTTGAGCTCATATGAACACAGTCTATATTGAGTAGTTACCGAACGAACACCATCTTGTGTAATTACGAGTTGCTGTCAATAAATCATCACCTTTACTCTACAACTTCAACATTTATTAACCCTATCAACATCGATCGACGAGAACCGGACAAAGGGGCATACGAACCGAACCGAACTTCACTATTAAGTTCGATAATTTTTACAATGGTCCTTCGTCAAAACATCATCAAAAGGGCGTTAATTGGTTTGGAGCTTCGAAGGAGACGACCCTTAGCGACCTAAATAGCGGTTTCCCAGTTCCGTACAAGATCGACGATCGAATTCGAAGTGTAGAGAAAAGAAAAAAGAAATAAAAAAGACCAGAAAGCACCGAAATAAGGGGTAGGAGCCTTACGAGAGCCTTTGATCACCAGAGAACCTTAATAGCAGTCCTTAAGTCTACTATTCCAGCAGTTTGGAGGTCCAGTTTCCAGCAGAAAAATCTAGTAGCATCCAGAGATCCAGCAAACCCGTTCCAGTTGCAGTTCTAAGAAGGAAGCAGGAATATACAAGTGAACGTCGGGATAAAACTGTAAGTTTTTGAATATTTATTATCATTTAGAGCAGTGCATTAATTTAATACATTAAAAAGATTATTAAACAAACTTAAGATTCAAATTGAATAATACTTATTTGAAATATTTTATATTGCATACTTTTTTTACTTAAAATAATAATAGTCTGTCTACAGCTAATTCAAATCTAATAGCTTAATTATTTTAATTTTAATTATATTCGATAATTTTGATTCTTATAACTTAAAATTCTTAAAACATTTGATTTTCATAATATAGGGAAATATCGTGACAAATCGTTATTTTTATACACATTCAGAGTTCATTCATTCCAAATATATAGTATTTTGTAGTATTTGCATTTTTTATATAAAGAATTTCTTTTCTCTCTAGTTACAAGTGATAATATTACATTATTTAATTTGTACTATATAGCCGTGTCACAAAGGTTAGACAAGAGGTCATTTTGCGTTATTGTCTAAGGTAATCTTGCTGACACTAGTTTAAAAGTTGAAATTAGGTCAAACTTATATTCGTTTAAAATGGAACGATTATATTTAGATCAGGAAAAGCTAGGTCAAGAAATTACGAAGCTTTTAAATAATTTGCGAAAACTACGGAAAGAAAAACGAACGAGAGAATATTTAAACATTAAAAGACAGACACTTGATGAATTGTGGAACGACTTTGAAGATCAAAACACAGAAATTGAAGAAAAAGGTTCGAGAGTTGATAAATATTTTACATCTAACTTTTACGAACAAGTACAAAAAAGATATGAAGAAACGAAAAAGACTTTAGAGAAATTTATTAAAAATTCGTACAAGTCTTCGACAAAAATTAGAGAAATAGAAATTAGGATGGGGAAACTTCATTTATTGGAAGACGACAAAACCGATGAAGATTTACAAGAGGATTTAAAAGAAAAGGTACAAAAAATAGATACATTAATAATGGAAATAACTGTGGACAATGAACAGGATGCACTAGAAGAAGGTGAAATAGAAAGATTTTATACAATGAAAAGAAGGGTGCGGTCGATCATAAAAGAAAATAAGAGATTAGAGGCGGAAGGATGCAAAAAAGACAAGATAATATTACCCCAAGTGAAGTTACCCTGTTTTGAAGGAAGGTATGAATCCTGGGTAACATTCTATGATATTTTTAAACGTTTGATACATGAGAATAATCAACTATCAAATGTGGAAAAAATGCAGTATCTGAAGACAAACCTCCGAGGAGAAGCAAGTAGAATAATACAACATTTAAACACAACAGAAGCAAACTACAGTGCTGCCTGGAAAATGTTGCAAGATCGATACGATAATCCAAGGATGAATCTATTTATATTAATAGACAAGATACTTCAGGCTGCGGAGATAAAAGAAACGTCAGCAAAGGCGCTGAAATCATTACATGATACTATCCACGAATGCTTAGAAGCCATTAGTGGACTAGGTGTAATGACAGAGTCCTGGAGCCCTCTTATAGCAAGGATAAGTATGTTAAAGTGGGACACAGAAACCAGGAGATTATATGAAACGTCAATTCAAGACAGTAGGGACATTCCGACATATAAGTCAACACAGGAATTCCTACAAAGAAGATTCCAGACAATGGATATGTTGGAAACAGAAAGGAAAGGAACAGATCATAGACAACAGGTAAAGAAGAAGATAACCTGTGTGGTGTGTCATGAAGAACATAAACTGTTGAAATGTACAACGTTTCTACGTCAACAAGTACGTGAAAGAAACAAAATCGTAAAGGAAAAGCAATGGTGCGGTAGATGCCTACTACACAAAAGGGAAGTACCATGTTATTCCTCTCATAGATGTGCAGAATGTGGTGGACAGCACCATTCATTACTACACATGTCAGAAGGTCAGCATGATAACAGAAGGAATTCTGAAAACAGAAGGCCACAGAATAGACCAAATTCTAGTGGGTGCCAGTATGACAACAGAAGGAATTCTGAAAACAGAAGGCCACAAAATAGACCCAATTCTAGTGGGAACAGAGGTGACAACAGTTACGACGGATCGTCAAGGAGACAAGAGAATGCCGTGAGCTGTTTAAGTCATCAGAATGAAGAAGTGCTACTTGCAACGGCATTAGTACGAGTAAGAGACTCAAAAGGAAGCTCACAATTGATGAGAGCATTGATTGACCAAGGCTCGCAGTCATCATTCATTACGGAGCAGGCCGCTACAAGTCTCGGAATAAAAAGAAAAGCTGTCCACGCTCAGATATCTGGAATTGGCAATGAAGACCAAAGGACGTCGAAATGGAGCGTAACATTAAACTTAGAGGCGCATTTCAAAAATGAATTTGAAATGAAGACCGAAGCAATTGGGCTAAGAAAAATAACAATTTTTACACCTATATATACATTATGTATATACTACTGTGTATGAAAAATTTAAAAACACTCAATGCAAAGTCCAAAATTACATTTTTTACACTGTGTACGTATCACAGAAGAGCATCCTTCTCCTGCACACCTACGTCTTTTGCCGTTAGGAACTGGAACAACAAGATAGTCAGTTTTATCATATCTTAGATTGTCGGACACTCTATTCATGGACAGACTATTTCTGCTGACTAAAGGCTTAGTAGGACGTCTAGGCGGTACTCCATATTTCCGCAAAAACATTTGTGCAATTTCTTGGCGGAAAACTATATTAGGTGTTTTTTTATTTCCTTTGAGGACTTAACTTGGAAGAGGCCAATACCACTTTTTACTTCTGATGCCAATTCTGTATCGTACCACATCTTCATCCATTCTATCCATGCCACCCATGAAAATATTATATTTTGCAATAATTAAAGGCCTTTGTACTCGAATTATTTTCTTTTGTTGCTTAGAGTATCTCTTGACGTAACTTTGAGGATTGATGCCGTAGCAAGTTGATGCAGCCGTAATTACAACAATATCCATCCATTTTACCAAGATAATTCCGTCATTTTAAGATATAACATAATCAACAAAACCTCTAGTTTGAGTAGCCATTACTTTGTTGTTTGGCAAAGGAAAACACTTAGAAACTCTATTTTGTCTTATTGTTTCAGTACAGTCATATCTCCTTAGTTTTAATACTGCAAGTAAATTGAAACTGGTAAACAGTATAAATATGGTAATTTGGCATTTTATTCGGTAGATCGTTAAACATTTGAAGTAAAGGAGCTGTTGCACTTCCAAGTTTTTCTACATAACTGTTATCAGTTGAAATATGTTTACCTTCATATAACTGAAAAATGAATCAGATAACTGTCTTCAGAATTCAAACACCAAGCTTTATAGCCAAAGCGTATTGGCTTACCTTTGATAAAATGTTTACAACTATGTTTCCAAAATACTTGATCATTGATTAATCATAATTCACGTGCTGGGTTGGTTGAAAGTACTTATGACATTTCATTTGCACCTTTTCTATAATGGGGCGTAGCTTCCACATTTTATCAGTCCTTTAAATTCTGCTATTATCGGCAAAATGTATACATTTTATGATTTGATTAAATCTATCCGTGCGCATAGAATTTTTCACCATGTGTACTGATCCCAAAAAAACAGAAAACCTATTAATTATCACATATTATCCCTGTATGACGTTATGGTCCCAAATAAATATTAGAAGCTCTACTGCATTTGATACAATACTTTCCTAGATCCTATTTGTTTAAAAATATTTTTGGTTTCTTTAAAAATAGGATTCAAAAATATTACTTACTCAAAGCGAACATCCATTTTAATGCTTTATCGTTGTAACACCTACAAACAATAACTATAACACGTCTTTGCCAGCGAATAGATCAGGTACCGGGTATGTCATTAGTTACGTAGATGTCTCTAGTTCGCGTGGTCGTATTACTAGTTGCATACATCGCAGTATGTGTTAAATGTTGTATATTTAACAAGGGTCAGTTAGTGTGACCATACGGTTACGCTAGCAGAAAACGGGTTAAGATAGTTTGCAGAAATTTTAACGTTGATAGATAAAATAATAAACCAAATGAACTGGTGCTGCTTCTTCAGATTTTTTCCTGACTTTTTCCCAGCTCGTAATAATGTTCTTTTTTTGATTATATAATATGATTTTTAAAGAATTCAGCTTCAAATAATGTGTTTATAATATGTTATATCCCATTTTTTGAATATATCTTTATTTGCATCTCATAAAACAATATCTTGTTCCATTGCTACTTATTCAGAAAAATTAGCATTGTTATTGGAAAATCAAAGCAAGATTTTTATGAAACGGTATACCTTGTTGTGTATATTTGTCTATACTTTTCAGAAATAATTGACGTCTAGGTAATTGAGTAATCATCATATCGACATTAAAATAAAAAACAAGTTGCATCAACAGGAAAAAAATTACAGCATGTTATGTGTTGACCGCGGGGAAACGAACCTTTAGAAAACAAAGCAGAATGTTGGATTTTTGTATCTATTAACAGGAGTTTCATGAAAATAAACAAAAAGAAACACGAACCGTAGGACAAATGTACGTTATAAAGCTGGCCTGAATTTGTTGCAGCTACAAAGCGTAATGAATATTTTTGAAGTATGAGGGAAATAAACAATGGTGTTTGCTTTGGTTTGGTGTTGAATTTCTGCGTTCTTATGTAATAGTTGAAAATGTTTATTATTCATATTTATTTTGATAGTACTGATGACTTAACACTATAATAAAAGATTGGTATAGATAGAATCCATAAATAAATATAATTCAAATGTACTTTTGTTAAACTTTTGTTCGGCGATGTGAAATAATTTGAAAGTCGTGGAGTCAATATTTTAATCGTCAATAAGTTCAAGTGACGAAACTCGAAGTAACGACTTTTGCATGATGTGAATACTCCAATTAGACTTCTTGCTGAAAAACGTTTAAACTTTTAGTAGACGCAGTTAAATTTTGTGTATCATTAGTCGAATATAGGAAAGTTAAACAACTCGCTTTGAGAGAGAGAGAGAAAGAGAGAGAGAGAGAGAGAGAGAGAGGGAGGGAGAGAGAGAGAGAGGCTTTCTTCTCAAAACAAGTCTTATTCCAGAGATGCAGATCATCTATTGCTTGTAGATGATCTATTTCTTGTAGGTAGTTTTTGTAGATTTTTAAGCTTATTTATTCTAATTGCGTATTTTGTTTATTTACGTATTACAAAAAATATTCCTTTATTTTTCTAATAATCCTCTATTTTTCTAAAAGTTTAATTGATTCTCTTATTTACTAACCAAATGGCAATTAATTTAAAATTAGAATATAATACATCAGTCTTCTAGAACAATTTTAAACAAAAAATGAAGCAATATTTTACAAAGACTTATCATAAAAAAATATAATAGATGGCACAAAACAATAAAATTAAGCCGGAATATTGTTACAGTCATTGCAAATTGAATTTACATATTCCTAACAAAAATAATTATACAAATTGAACAAAAATATTTCTTTTTATCCACAGTCACCACACCACAGAGTTCCTTGAACTGGCACGACATCTTCATTCAGATCTCCTTAAGTCAAATCCTTATTGTCTTGGGTATAAAGGCATTTTGGCTTTGATTCTTCTGGTAATTGTACATAAGGCTAATGCTAAATGCTAAATTTGTCAAAGCTTCTTGTCCGGTCTTCGTGGAATTTAAAATGTTACAATTGTAAATAACAAAGAAATGTATCGATGTAACATTTAAAAGGCTGCACATCATATTGTACGCATAACTTATCTACGGTATCAACACCGTTTTTTGTGCTCTTATATGCTAATATGATTTCCGGTTTTCCATTTACAGGATCAACGTCGTTCCCATGGTGCATAGTGGAATATAACAGAGAACTAGTTTTCCTCTTGAACCAAATGTAGTAGATTCAATAGGTCATCCTTGATTTTTAGAGAAATATGCAGGAATTTGTCTTATATTTACTTTTATTGTTACCAAGAGAGTTTCATTTTCCTATACACTTATAACAAGATCAACGCTGGTGTACCAATTGTCGGTGGTAACATTTCTTTTAGATGCGTAGAGATGTTGAAAGGTCCGTTTCGCCACTACCT
The DNA here is from genome assembly GCA_918026665.1 of Diabrotica balteata. NCBI lineage: Eukaryota > Metazoa > Arthropoda > Insecta > Coleoptera > Chrysomelidae > Diabrotica > Diabrotica balteata. Next base: position 154,462,850 of record OU898281.1, on the reverse strand, counting down.
TGGTACTAATGTCTACATAGTATGGATCACCCACCTGGGTGTTGCCAACGTAGACTTTCATGTAACTGGTATAAAATAACTTTAAATTAGACAGTGTAAATATTTTTATACCGTTATCTATTGGATTTGCTTGGTATGTGCTGGCGGAATGAGCATCGCACTCTAAAAGTCTAACTTTTTGTTCACGGTTCCGTATTGCGAATAAGAAAAACATTTAATAGAAAACACAAAAAAAAATCATTACCTTACTTATGTAGTCTTTTAATTAAATTATTTCTTTGGCGTTCTATGAGAAAAGAGTGTCACAAAAATATTTCA
>OU898281.1:152983034-153018098 GCA_918026665.1 Diabrotica balteata | reverse complement strand
GTGACAGTTTCGCGTATGTTGAACGTGAACATCAGACTACATTATTAAATGGGCCCGTTTTCTGTGAATTTCAGTCAGAACTTGAAATATCAACAGAGTAGTTGTGGCATATTTGATAAAAAAGGTCGGCAGAGGATAGGATAGTGCGAATAGCACGAGATAAGTCACCAAATGGACGAAGAAGTATTGGCAGACCAAGAAAAAGGTGGTACGATAATTTAAACAATTTAGGAGGCTAATATTAAAGAAGAAACAGGCTTTAAAGCCTACATACAAGAAGGAAGAAGAAGAAGAAAAAGAAGTGGTACATTTGTCGCCATGCATAAATCAGTATGGAAAAGAAAAATCAGAAAAACAAGATATTAATAAAATAGATAATAATATTAATACTAAGAAAACACTCAATATAAATCTAGTTAATTATAAATCTATTGTAATATTACTTTGATTTAAATGCTTGAATTAAAAAATTATAACATGCCAATTATTTTTATATTCTGTAATTTCTTTTTAGTTTGGAGTCTTACTATCACTTCGATTGGCAATGTTGCAGGGATCCTTTCCTAAATTTTCACAACAAGATAATCCAGCGGCTTTCCATTCCTCTATGTATGTACGGTAAGTTTTTTTGTAATAAACATCTATACAGTGTTTATGAATTTATATAAGTTCAATGTGGTCATAAATGATCAATTGGAAGCTTTAAAAGAATTAAAATCAGTGTTATACACACATCTTCTAAATAAAGCTATCCTATAGACGTTATATCTCTTCTAAATTGGTAGATAAACAATCTGAGGATGGATGTATGGGAAACACAGTTCATCAAGTTTCTGGTTTATAAAAGTAACTGATTTGAGATAAATGAAAGAATATTTTTCAGCAGTCTACAATATCTTTTACAGTTCTAGCTTCACTTACCACTCCTGGAAGTTTAGTGAATATTTGGACGGCGTGTTTTAGCTAAAATGAAGTTGGGTTTATGCTTTCCACATGGTGCCAGCTTTCTCTATAAACTGAGATCCAATTTGCGGATTAATTCTAGGAATATTGTCAAAGAAACTTCTTTTTCTGTGTCCTGAAGATTGTCTATGGTGTTATGTAAACCATACTCCGAAATATTATCATCAATATTCGGATTAGACTTGAACTCTGACGGAACTTCTTCGTGCCATTTTAGCCAAAGTGTCTCTGTTATTGGTGACACCGCCATATCTATAAATATATTTACGTACATTAAAATTTTCTCAACACTTACCTAAATATTGAAATGACTCAGATCACTTAATTTCACAAACAAGAAAGGTGGCGTCATTAGATTTTACCTAACAATTTTCACAGGAACAGTCGCGCATAAGATTCAGACTACTGCCACAGGATAGACACAAATATGTTCCTTATGCTGTTCTACTGTTCACTTTCATGCAGACACGGCATTATTACATCTCTTATAGCATCGCAAAAGACTGGAAATGATTTTTCAAAGTTTGAAGAAAATTTGTGTATTGGATAATTTTTGTTAGATTTTATCTAATATCTCGACTAAAGGAGAGTTGAAACATGTACTGTACACTTTGTAGCATACATTTTTAATTTATTTTTAGATTTTTGACGTACAGCTACTTAGTAGCCTTCAACTTTTGGTTACTGTTATGTCCGTGGACACTATCACACGACTGGCAGATGGGTTCCATACCATTAATTACATCAATCATTGATTCCAGAAATATTTTAACAGTATTTATTTTTGGTATGCTGTTTCTTTTTATATTAAAAGTGGTAACAAATGTTGAGGTAAGTCCAGCTTTATTGAGCTTTAAAATTTTTAATAAGAATTATTAAAAAAAACAGAACGATTATTGGGGAATGGTTGTTAGTGATTTTAGTTTAATATAGACTGTTCAAGAAAGGAGATAAAGAAGACCCCAACAATTATAGAGGTATAAATCTACTGAACACCGCACTTAAGCTTAACACAAAAGTTCTAACAAACAAAATCAATAAACTAACAACTTTATGAAATGAACAACAAGGATTCAGTTCCAGAAGATCCTCCATAGACGCCGTATTTGTACTAAGACAAATCACAGAAAAGGCCATCGAGTGCAATAAACTAACATATCTTGTTTTGATATTGAAGAAGAAACAGGCTTTAAAGTCCTACATACAAGAAGGAAAAAAAAGAAGAAAAATAGACAAGAAACTAAACAATAGTATTAGTATGGCCGTGGTTTATTTTTGGACATGTAATCAGAAAAGCTGCACACAAAGAGTTACAGGGCTTGTCAGTAGAATGTCTTTACAACAAGATTGCCGTCTTAGGCGTTTGTCACTACGACACAGCTTCACGTCGATAAAGTCAATTGCAGCTACGACACAGCTTCACGTCGATAAAGTCAAAATTTTAAAGTATACGAGGCATAATACAAATCCAACTGCTTATTGCTGTATTAGAGGTTTTGGACTTACTTCATCCCGTCCCTATTTAGTCCTACCTCTTACTTCTAGGCATTGAAGTAATCGACTGGCTTGGTACAGAGAACGGCTGAACTGGGACCTCGAATGGAATACCTTCGTCTTATGTGACGAATCTAGGTTCTATTTAGGCATGCAAGATGGCCTTCACAAGGGTGATACTGCGGACTAACGAAAGACTAGATCCTCAATTTTCTGTGAAAAGGCATGTACATGCTGTTGGAATTATGGTACAAGATTTCTTACGGAAGCAGGTCACCTTTGATATTCATCAGAGGAAACATAACCGCCTTATGATACATCCAGGACATTTATCCTATATACGGATGCACACCAATTCACTTTTTTAACAAAATAATCACATTAGTAAGATCAGATACAGCCAGAATTACGTTGGCCCATTTTGAAGACAAATCGATTTTTTTCCTTCGCTCTCTAGATTCCCAGATATTTCACTCATTAGAACATTGGGGAAAGAATATTAGATACCTCAAGAGCAAGATGAAATCGATTGTCCCGTTAGAATTACGCCCAGATGCATTTCTGGATGCTAAAGACATCTTGGAGATTCAAGACATTATTAATTTTATACATATTTTCCAACTGTTAAATTTTTCTATAATTTGTAATAATTTCAGTATTCCTGGATGTTCTTTTATCTATATCACTTATCTTACTTGAACTTATGGGTATATTTATAACATGTTTTACATATTTTTAGGGTCAAACACATACACCAATAGTTTTAGGTTTATTACTTCTCACAGTGCCTTTTTTACCTGCTACAAATTTGTTGGTAACTGTAGGTTTCGTTGTAGCAGAGAGAGTACTTTATATCCAAGGTATGTATATTAACACTTAATACAAAATTTTGAAATAAATTTAATAATTCGATAAAAAACGCGATTCTATACTTTGATATATATTTTACTATTTAATTGATTTCCGTGAACTTCGATACATACTAACCACACTTTGGTTTCTTGTTTTGATTTATATTCATAGTTTATGTTCTATGGTTAGTAAAACTCTTGATCTTCGCATTATTCTGATATGCTTAAAGAATTTCATTCTATATAAAAAAACATTTGTCGTTCAATGTATATTAGCCCTGTGTTTGTGTCGTAGGGAATAACGTAACCCACACATGCAAAAGACTGGATTTTTTTAAGACAATTAACATCTTCAATAACATCTATGGGAAATCTTCAACATTCATTCAGATCATTGTTCGAAACCTGATAAAGACCTGTTCTAGACCTGATCAGAGGCTGTTCTAATGGTTCTGATAGGGTCTGGAACAGACCTTCAGAAAGTCTAAAACAGGTCCTGAACAGATCTTGATAAGGTCTTGAAATGGTTTTAAACAGGTCTTAAACGGGTCTTAAAGAGGTCTCAAACAGCTTTTGATCAGCTCTCCAACAGCTATCAAATAAGTTTTGGTCATTATGTTTGTTTTTTATACTTGCTACCACCTTATTTTCAACTAGGTGTATGCACCCTTATATAATAAGCCAATACATACCTATGGCCACTTTGGTTATTCATCCTCTTACCCCTAACTCTATTTTAGATTTTGATATTTACATTTCTGCTATTTTGGAATCGTACAAAAAGGCATATCAGTTTCAGGCATCATACCAACGCGAGGTTTACATTTTTAGTACATAAATATCATAGAGAAAGAATAATTTCCGTATAGATTTTTTTGATATTCTATTAAAATCGTAAAATTTTTTATATAAATTTTGTTATACATTTGTAAAATATTTTTTTGTATTGTTTTAGTTTAGGTTTTATATTACTGGTGGTTTATGGATTACAAATAGTTTGGACGAAATATTCGAGGCAGAGACAAACCATATCTGTCTTACTACTATTGTTTTTGGTAACACAGAGTTTAAGAACTATCATGAGAAATAGAGATTGGAGATCTCGTGAATGGTTGTTGAGGTAAACAAAAGTTTTTAATTTACTATTTTTTTCTACAGTACACCAAAATAGCGAAGAGACGCGAGGGTCAGATATGGTTCAATAGTTATCTATTCCATTTAGACGAATTCTATAAATATCTGTGTAATTCGTTTTATATATACCCAAGATACCGATTAGTTTTTAACTCACCAACAGCTTCTTATATAGAAATAATTAAATGTTTAGTACATGTGATTTAGAACACAGCGTTCTAGCGTCCGAGTTGGAAGATATTTCCAGAAAAGATTCAATTCGTCTACATTATAAATTTGTTCCATAGCTTATATCAGTTGAAGAAAAGACTATTCTAACTTATTTCCTATCTCCTTTATCCATGGCTTTGCTTAAAGCGAATGAATCTCCTTGATGATGCTTCAAAATGTCCTTCTCAGTCCAATGCGTCAAAAAACTATTTCATGTTTGCAGCAATTGTTGTTGCAGCTGATAAGGATATACTCATATTACGAGCTTTAACTTATCCATTCTACTGATGCCGTATGTAATTCGGCATAAGGCAAAGTTTCCATTAGTTTTTTTATGCCATGAAGAGCATTCTGACATTGACGCAAATGAAGAGTTGATTGTACTCTTCATATTTTTAATGACAATAGTGTATTAATTACTATTTAACTTCCACTTCGGAAATCGTTCTCAAAATACAAACAGTAAATTAAACAAATTTTGTTTGTTGTTACATAGTGAAAAATTCTTCTAATAATTTAATTTTATCTGACTCATTTATATTGACAATTCAGACATACATTATGCATTTTAAAGTAGGCGACTTTAAAATGATATTGCCAATATTGTTGAGTTGCGCTCCTGGGACGACTTTACTTATAAGATATTTCATTCGATTACATGAAATCAACTTTAACTTGAGAATATCCGTCAGAAAAAAATCATAGCATGTGATTCGTCTTTAAAAAGACAAACACATGATATAATGACAGTAAAATTCTCCTGTTAGTTATTCCATAGTAAATTATGAGGAAAAAACCAGGAAAAAAAACCTCATAATACTATCCCGACATTGTAAGTATTTGTTCGTGAATTTAGTTTACCTTCAACAAACACCAAAATTTCTGATTTTATATGTTTCGTTATTTAAAAAACATAAATGATGTATCCTCTATATGTTACTGACTTACTAATACTGGTATTTTCTTATTAATAACTTCCTCTTTCAATATTGGTAACCAGATCCTACTACATTCTGCCGAGGAATTTGCGACACAGTTGGCCTCAATGGTGTCAATATAAATGAGTCAGATAAAATTAAATTATTAGAAGAATTTTTCACTATGAAACAAAAAACAAAATTTGTTTAATTTACTGTTTGTATTTTGAGAAAGATTTCCGAAGTGGAAATTGAAACGTCAATAAACGTATTTTTATCTTTAATTGTGGCTTATTCCCAGTTAAATAGTAATTAATTTACAATGCCACAAGAAAATAGCTTCAGGACAACAGTATACTCTAGAAATGGGCTGATATGAATCAAAGGATGAGATGAAATAGTATGAGGTTTTCGTCACTTTGCTGAGTTTTGTTACTGAGCTGCTAGCCATCGCGGCTCTTACTTAATTAGTTTCCTGTAATTTATAAAACAATTATATAATTTAGGTTTATTTAGGCAATTAATAAACGTTTATTTGACTTTTTTAACATAATTCGTCGTTTTAGATCAGGTTTAAAAACTCTACCTCATAATGCAAAGATGCATTATAATTACGCCAATTTTTTACGAGATTCTTCTCAACAAGAGTTAGCTAAATTCCATTACTACAAAGCCATAGAGTAAGTATTTATTTATTTACCATTAGAAAAACATAAATATTTATCTATATTTATTTATCTCAATCTTATTACTGTTTTTATGATTTATCATGAAATAATAAATCATCTTGATTTCTACTTTGTCAGTAACAATCAATTCTTCCATATTTTTTATTGCTATTTCTTTACCTTTCAATTTTCTTCTTCGTAAAGCTCATAATTATAGTTAAATTAGCATATGTTATTAACAATACTTGATGTAATTATTACTTTATTTATTTCAGTCTTTGGCCAACTTATGCCAGCGCACACAATAATTTAGGTACATTATTAAATAATAAGACAGAAGCAGAAGAACACTTCTTATCAGCTATAAATTATTCTTCAGATCACATTAATGCCCATTATAATTTGGGTCAGCTATACAGGTAAATAACAAATATAATTATGGAGATAGATATAAAAATTAAAATTATTTTAGTTAGTACTGTTAAAAGCATTTATATCCATTTTATTCTTATTGATTAGACTACTAAACTATGATAGATCTACCATATCTTATCTAGAACTACCAAAACGGAACAAAGAATAACTGAAAAATTTTGCTTCAAATTAAAAAGCATCATTGCTTTTCTCCAAAATACAGCTTGATTTTTACGGATTTTATCAGCATCTCTTTGTGATCTATGATATGGCTGAATTTTCTTTTCATGTAAATGAAACTCCACAAGCGACTGTAATTATCAATCACGCAGTGGTGTAGATGCATTAATCAGATAATATCCTACAACTTAAAGAAACAAAAAACCTTACCAAAACCAAACCAAAACCATACCAGAACCAAACCAAAACCAAACTACAACCAAACCAAAACCAAACCAAAACCAAACAAATAATAAACCAAAACCAAACGAATACCAAACCAAAACCAAACAAAAAACCAAACCAAAACCAAACCAAAACCAAAACCAAACCAAAACCAGACCAAAACAAAACAAAAAACCAAATTAAAACCAAACCAAAACCAAATTAAAACCAAACCAAAACCAAACCAAAACCAAACCCAGACAAAACAAAAACCAAACCGAAACAAAACCAAACCAAACCAAAACCAAACCCAGACAAAACAAAAACCAAAACCAAAACAAAACCAGAACCAAACCAAAACCAAACCAGAACCAAACCAAAACCAAACCAAAACCAAAACCAAACCAAAAGCAAACCATAACCAAACCATAACCAAACCAAAGCCAAACCAAAACCAAACCAAAACCAAACCAAAACCAAAACCAAACCAAAACCAAACCAAAACCAAACCAAACCAAAACCAAAACAAAACCAAAACCAAACCAAACCAAACCGAAACCAAACCAAAACCAAACCAAAATAAAACCAAAACCAAATCAAAACCAAACCAATACCAAACGAAAACCAAACCATTACCAAACCATAAACAATCCAAAACCAACCAAAACAAACCAAAACCCAACCAAAACCAAACCGTAAGCAAACCAATACAAAACCAAAACAATACTAAAAATAAACCAAAACCAAATCAAAACCGTCCAAAACCATACCATAACCAAACCAAAACCAAATCGTAAGCAAATCAAAACCATATCAAAAACAAACCAAAACCAAATGCTAGATACATCCACGACAATTTAGTAAAACAGACTGAATCAATGACAGCTAATGTGATGTGTGGAGCTTTAACAATATGGCTGCTACCAACTATAAAAGTTCCTAGTTCCTGCAGACACAATACGATAAAACTGGTTCTGGAGTACTTTCTTTTTTATCCTGCTACAGTGCCCTAAAAATAATAAGAAGTGGCAAAAATACGACATATCTGAGAACTGACGAACTTCGATAGGAACAAACACCGATACCCAAAAACTGTTTGGTTATCTTAAAAACTGTAATATGTCTTATAAAATCTAATTTTATATATTAAATATTGACGTAGAAAATTATTTTGAAAAATAATGCAATCGAAATTAATAAAATATTTTTAAACATTGTAGGAAGTTGTCGAGACTGGAAGACTCAGAAGAAATGTTAAAAAAGTGTATTTCACTTGAACCTGCGTTTACGCCGGCATGATATGGCTGAATTTTCTTTTCATGTAAATGAAACTTCACAAGCGACTGTAATTATCAATCACGCAGTGTGTAGATGCATTAATCAGATAATATCCTACAACTTAAAGAAACAAAAAACCTTATCAAAACCAAACCAAAACCATACCATAACCAAACCAAAACCAAACTACAACCAAACCAAAACCAAACAAATAATAAACCAAAACCAAACCAATACCAAACCAAAACCAAACCAAACCAAAACCAAACCAAAACCAGACCAAAACAAAACCAAAACCAAATTAAAACCAAACCAAAACCAAACCAAAACAAAACCAAAACAAAACCAAAATCAAACCAAAACCAAACCAAAACCAAACCCAGACAAAACCAAAACCAAACCAAAACCATACCAGAACCAAACCAAAACCAAACTACAACCAAACCAAAACCAAACCAAAACCAAACAAATAATAAACCAAAACCAAACCAAAACCAAACCATAACCAAAACAAATCCAAAACCAAACCAAAACCAACCAAAACAAACCAAAACCAAACCAAAACCAAACCAAAACCAAACCAAAATCAAACCAAAACCAACCAAAACCAATCCAAAACCAAACCAAAACAAAACCAAACCAATAACAAACCAAAACCAAACCAAAACAAAACGGAAACCAAATCAACGCAAACCATAACCAAACCAAAACCAAACCATAACCAAACCGAAACCAAACCAAAACCAAACCAAAACAAAACCAAAACCAAATCAAAACCAAACCAATATCAAACGAAAACCAAACCATTACCAAACCATAAACAATCCAAAACCAACCAAAACAAACCAAAACCCAACCAAAACCAAACCGTAAGCAAACCATAACAAAACCAAAACAATACTAAAAATAAACCAAAACCAAATCAAAACCGTCCAAAACCATACCATAACCAAACCAAAACCAAATCGTAAGCAAATCAAAACCATATCAAAAGCAAACCAAAAATAAATGCTAGATACATCCACGACAATTTAGTAAAACAGACTGAATCAATGACAGCTAATGTGACGTGTGGAGCTTTAACAATGTGGCTGCTACCAACTATAAAAGTTCCTAGTGGAAGACCCTGCAGACACAATACGATAAAACTGGTTCTGGAATACTTTCTTTTTTATCCTGCTACAGTGCCCTAAAAATAATAAGAAGTGGCAAAAATACGACATCTCTGAGAACTGACGAACTTCGATAGGAAAAAACACCGATACCCAAAAACTGTTTGGTTATCTTAAAAACGGTGATACGTTTTATAAAATCTAATTTTATATATTAAATATTGACGTAGAAAATTATTTTGAAAAATAATGCAATTGAAACTAATAAAATATTTTTAAACATTGTAGGAAGTTGTCGAGACTGGAAGACTCAGAAGAAATGTTAAAAAAGTGTATTTCACTTGAACCTGCGTTTACCCCGGCTTACGTGGAAATGACCAAACTATTAGGATCTGACCACGACGATTTATATAAACTACTAAAGTCTGCGGTTGAACTTTCTCCAAATGACCCATTTTATGGGACGCAATTGGGCCATTTACTTACTAGAAAAGGTAAGGGAAAATATCTATTTATCAATAAATAAAATGTAAATTATATAATAAGCTCAGTGTTGGATGGTTTCATGGTTGTGATTGGCTGTTTGCAAAGGTACACCCGTTTGAATTGAAACCGAACGGAAAAAGCCGTGTACACAGCACACTAATTAAATGAAATCAGTTTGTGTTAGATTTTGAAAACACTATGTTCATATTACATAGTCAGTAATATATTATAAATATCGTACTGCATTATTCCATGATAAATAAAATTAAAGTTCTCAATGTGTATATTATGAGTTTTACCGCATCCATAATGACAATTATTGTCTCTCTCTTTTTGGGAAGTGTAAATCGAACTTGTGATATTGGGGATTGCAACTCGTAACCAGCGCATGGCGTTCACGTGATAATTCTATCTTTTCGATGGCCCAACTACAGTATTTATACAGATGAATTTATTGTTTATGGTAAATCAAATAACAAATAATATAGCGCCAGCAAATCAAATTTTACAGTCTCTAAACTTGAATTGAAAAATAGACTTTTACTGGATTAAATTGTTCCACCTAAAAAACACAATAGGTGCTGCTTATAATATTAGTTTAAACATAATCAGAAATATAATTTTTAATTGTTAATTGTTCAGTTTAAAGTTAGCAACATAGGGACATATTTTTTTCGCGCTGCTAATAATCGAATTCTTTTTTTTTGTGTGTTTTGGCTTGGACAATTGTCATTCAGCCAGTCTCAATCAAGATAAGTTTATTAATGTAGTGTGTGTGTGTGTGTGTGTGTGTGTGTGTGTGTGTGTGTGTTTGTGTGTGTAGAGTAATTGTCTTGATACTTAGCAAAGTCGACGTCATTGTCTTTGCTAAGAGACGCTAATTGTATCCGAACGTCTGCGGAATTATTTTCATTTATTAATTTTTTTTTTTTTTAATAAACGAAAATTTCCACCCAGGTGGGATTCGAACTCACGACCTTTAGATTTAAAGGCAGGCGCTCTTACCACTGAGCCACAGAGGGGGTTAATAATCGAATTCATTATTTCCAAAAGTCCATGATTGACACGTGATTCCAACTACTTTCAACCAGTGAGGACTGACACTAAAATAACGAATTTCATTATGTTTTTGGTTAGACTAAGCTGTTTGTCTGATGTGTATTGAAACAAAGATCTTGGTGTCTTCATCAAAATCACTTAAGTAAAATGGTTGTCATTATGATCAGCAAAGTATAATAGTACTTTGGAATTGTATGTTTTTATTTTTAGGTAATTATCAACAAGCTATTTACTATTATTGGAAAGCATTAAGAGTATCACCCAGCCACTACGATGCAATCATTGGGACTGCAAATGTTTTAAGGAAATTTGGCCAAAAATCAAGACTTTTTCAATTACTTACAAGGTAAATTTTTGTTAATATTTTGGTTTATAGGGGTTACATATTACAGACGATATTATGATAGTATTCATGTTGTCAGATTTATCGTTTTTCTTGAAATATAATGAATTTTGGTATTTCAAATAAATCACCCTGTATATTTTTGTTTCTTTTGAAATGCTTAAAAAATACTAAATATGGTTCATGCAATATTCCTTATATTCCCATTAAAATGACTATAATGGCAACAATTTTAACCCTACAATACTTTGACTACAATAAACTGTTATTGTTAGTGTTGATTGAGTGACAATGAATGGTATGTGAAAGAAAAAAGAAATAAGATTTTAATGATATTAGGAACTGATAATGACTAACATGTAATATTTGTTGAGAATTTTACGTGTTAATAAATTCCATTCATTAAAAGTAAGGTTGGTTCAATAGTTGTCAGACAGTTTTGTTGTAAGATTTTGATAGAGGTGAAGAGTTTATGAGAAACTTTTAAGATTTATATTATTTATATCATGGTATGTTTTGCGATGAGACCACTTTGTTGGATGTGTGAATACCACACACACTATCGAGAAATACTTAATGTATGCACAGAGATAATAGGCGACAAATAATTGAGCTTTTTTTTAATTGAAGGGAAACTGAATGACACGGCGAATTTAAATTTATTAGAAAGCAGTTTTATACCTAAGCTGTTTCGGTTATTTCCAAATCTAAAAGAGTAGTTTCCATTCCATTGACAAATTTCAGGAATAACAGTATTTGACTTCAACGTGATGTAGCTCCTCCTTACTATGGGCGTAAGGTTATGCAATTCCTATGGACATATGAATAAAGAGACCATTATGTGGCTTTCTGTACATATGATAACCTCTCTATAACATACGTGGCCATCAGAAAGAATGGATGATTATAGCAGCAACAAGAGATGGTGTATTGTAATTTACCATGTAGATTGGCGTTAGATACTCCGGGGCACTAGCATGTAACAAAGACAGGACTGTCTGTTCAACAAGACAGGAGCAAACTACATACGTTTTAGAACTCCAACACATGTCTATGCGGTTTGGCAGGTGGAATTACTGGCAGGTAGAATATAGATTCCAAGGCGTCGTTTCATCGAATGCCTTCCGTAATCACCCGATATGAATCCTTTAGACTATTTCCTATGTCATTAAAAAACATAATTTATAAAACAAAACCTGCCAGCATTCAGGAATTAAAATATATGATAGCCGTAGAAATAAAAAGGATAAAGCACTCAGGCAACTTGCAAAATGTATTATTACAAAGTTTCAAGGATGGCATGGCTTGTTGTATTAAAGTAGGCGGCTATTTTGAGCGTCTGCTACAACCACCTTTACTTTTGGTATTCTATAAAGTTCCAACAACAAAACCCCCATAAACCAAAATGTATAAAAATCATGTAATCTAACGGACCTTTTATTTTGCCCTGGTATATCCGGGTCTCTTGTATTAAGGCGACATCTAACTGTTCAATAGCCTTCGACTGGTAATTTTTGCAGCAACTGCCTTACTTTGCTGAAGATTCTCAGTTGATCCGCTAATGTTTATTTGATTACAACTTAATTACACCTGGTCCATGGTCCTATATACCAACAGGACGTTCGCGTTTAGTAATTGGTTTACACCGTATCGAAGATGAGAGCTTCCCTACCCAATATATTTTCCGTAGAGTACTGGAGAGTCTATATTGAGCCTCAGACCAGCACGGTACCGGTATCTTATAATCTAAACCAAGAATTATAATTGTCAGTACCCTAACGTTTTGATATTTCCAGATGGCAGTTGATAAGGAAAGGCAAGGCCCTCTTAAAAGTGCACGTGTATTTACAGGAGTGGCAGCTTAGAACAGAGCTAAACATAAGAGCCAAGGAATATGACAGCAGTATTATATATGTAAGTATTTGTTCTTAATTAATATAGTGAAAACACTTGTGACTTTTTTATTTTCTTTCCACTATAATTCATTTTCTTCTATTACTTTTCTTGTCTTGAGTCTCTTTTTGTTCGTTCTTCAATTCTCTAGTTTCTATTTTAAGTTCTTTAGTGTTATGTTTGTTTATCGACTGCGCCAATTTTATGATTTTTGAGGATATATTTTTCTCATTTTTGTCTTTTTTTATAAAAAGTGTTTTGTTCTGATTTATGATTTGTTTTTTTGTATACGTTTATAAATGAATTTTGTTTTAAGTATCACTGCAATAATTTGTCCACAACTTGACTTAACTTTTTCGAACAAGTTGGCTACTTCTCTGTGGAAAGAGTGCTAAAAAGGGCAGAAATTGAATCTTTATGGGTTCTGTTTTCTGTAAAATGAAGGGCAAACTTTACACGGAATTTTATAAACTCCATTATGTTTGTTGGGAATGTTTTTTGTTGATAGGTTGTTGGAATGGTGTCACTTTTTGTTTGTGACACCATTGCTATATGGAAGAAAAATACACTCATATTGTTTCCAAAAATTCCTTGTTTTGAAAAAGTACTTCTTTTAGAGAAGTAAGATCTGGAAACAAGCGTATCGATAACTGAATTAATTTGTGATCATGAGATTTCCCTAGTTAGTTTAGAACAACATTTTTTAATGAACTGCGTGCTCAAATTGTATAATTAGGAAATATGGGGTGCTTTCATTAAAAAATCATAGTGCACTTTCAATCTCATTTGTTTTTGAACACTCATATTTTATGAAAGATAAATGAGATGATAGATTTTTAAAAGGATAATAGTGTAGCCATATCTTATCCTTTTATATGTGTTTCATACACGCTATGGGGACACTTGTTTCTTCTGAATCTGTTGTGGAAATCAAGAGATTGCATTGAACCATTATTGCTATCAAAAACATAACATTTTTCTTTTTTTATAGAAACACAAAAACACCATTTCGAATTCTTCAAGACTAGATGATAAGACAGACCGATGGTACAACAACTCCCGGAAGACTGCATTGACTTCATCCCATCTTATGCTAGACCATTTACTTGATACATCATAAGAAACAACTAACAATGAATTCTATTTAGCACAAAATTTTACACCGGCAATAAACCTTCAGTACTGTGGACGTAACTGGTTAAATGTTTATACGAAATATTAAGTTTGAAATGATTTATATTATAAAGTTTTATTTAAGTTGAAAATAAAAGGTTTATTTGTTATTAAGATAAGGTATAGTGTAAGTTTCTAAATATTAAACATTTTTTTATATTCATTTACATTACAATAAAAAATTACCAATTGTTTGAAAATTATTTAGGTGCTACATCCCATATTAGTTACAACAGCCGCGAAAAATGTTGTTTCATCTTTTAATCGCAAGCCAACAAAAGATCAAATAATGCTAATGTCTCCTACGGCCATTTGAATTTTCTTTTAAGGTCCATACAATTATAGTCCGTGCAAGCACTCTTGACCACGGCGCAGTAGACGAAATTTGGTTTAGTTTCCACTTCCATGCGAAACGCACTGTACTATGCAACGTGAAAATATCGACTTGAAAATTTTTAGTTGTGTTTCTGACTTTGAGGTGATAACATCAATAAGTTTGTGTTTTCTCCCGTTTGCCTGTTGCGTATTCAAATTTATTAAAAGCGGTCAAAAGGTAGGTACTTTATCATAAATTAAAATACATAGGGGCGCATTAAGGGAATTTTACTAAATTTTTTTCATTTCTTTTTTGTTTTGAGACTGGTGCAAATCAAAAATTACTTGCAGTCTGTTTCAATTAATCGGTTAATATTTGATATTGGAAAATCTTTTTTTTTTTAACTACTTCATATGTTACGATTTATGTTGATTTGAGTTTATATTTTTCTTTGTTTTTTTTTTAAATATTTTTATATTTTCTTTTCTTTACAGTGCCATCACAATTAATAACAGCGTGTTATTCACAGTCAGGGCCGACATATTGTTTACAATGTGTATAGTTTTTAAAAAAGGAGCAAGAAAAAAACAACACAAAATCTTCAGTTTTAAATATGGTTGTGGGAGCCACTGAAATTTCTAAAAGTAGCGTCCAAAGAATCATTAAAGAAGGAGAGAGAGTTTCCGATTTTTCATCTTCTTCAGGCAGCTCGGAAAATGTCTTTAAATCTCCTAGAAAAAAGATTAATCAGCCAAAACCGAAAACCAATGTCGATGGTTATGAGGGAGAAATTATAAGAAATACAGTGCATACTTTTGCAATGATTTATGGCAGCAGGCCTACAATGTCAGCTGTTAACAACGCTGTTAAGAATGAGATTAATTTCCAAGGTAAACTATCGTCGTTCATAAAAGTGTTGAAGAAATTAGGTTTTAAATGGCAAAAAACAAATGACAACCGAAAAATACTCATGGAAAAAAACGGATATTCGAGCCAAACGAACCGAATATCTAAAAAAATATATAGAGCTAAGGGTTATGATGTTATCTACACTGATGAAACGTTTCTCCACAGCAGCAACCTTTTAAGGAATTCAGGTATATAACTAAATCCAACTAATTACTAAAAGGAAATCCACGTATATGTAGGTAGAACCTAATTATTGTTCTATTGTTGTTAATTGTTCTTATCTAACCTCATTGCAATTCCTGGTAATCTCTGATTTCTGGTCTGATATGATATATGAAGAATTCCAAACAAATTATAAATCAATCATTAGCATTCAACAAATCAGTAAACAAATTATCACTAAATCAAATTATTCGCTTTACCCTTTTTTGAATATCGTTTAATTTACCGTCCTAAATACACTTATAAATAATTAAAAATTAGTTAATTTGTAAGTAGGTACAACTGTTTAGAAAAATGTTAAAAATAAATTATTAAATTAAATGTGTATTAGTTATTCATCTCATAATATTAGTTATATGTCTCAACTTAAAATAAGAAATTGAAAATATAAACTTATAAACAATAATTTTGCAATTAATAGTAGGGCTTTTTCCACGTTTAATACCGAAAGTTGAGTTTAAAATACCAAATTAAAGCCAGTTTTTAAAAAAATTTAAACAAAAATCATTGAAAATATAAACGAAATGCACATAAAAACCATTTTGATTATGCACCGTGCAATTTTTTATTTATTACTCAGTCCAACACTGTAATTATTTCGACAATTTCGAGGTTGCAGTCGAAGGTAGAACGTTTTAGTTTGGTTAGTATAATTCCACTTACAATAGAATCTTTCTGCCTTTACGTGAATTTTGACTCCGCCTTTGCGCAGCTACATGGTCAAGAGTGCTTGCAAGTAGATACTATAACTTCGGGTTAAATAAAATTCAGCAGATCTAAGAAGTTGTTCTATACCTGATCTAAGCTGTTCCATGCCTGTTTTAAACCTGTTAAAGCTAACAAAAGATCAAAGAGTGATATTGATTTTCACTGGTACCTTACTCTGTGCTAGGTTGCCAAACGAGCACACTATTCCAAGCGTATAGTGGAAACAAATCAATTTTGAGGTTCAGATGAATAGAATGTTCTTCTGTACATCAATAATATTCCCAGACCAAAATCACTGGCGTCATCTATCCAAACTTATGCAAGGAGCAAAGATTTAAGGTTAAGACACTGGCGATATTGTACGCCATAATAGCCAATGACGTATAATATATAGACTAAGCAATCCCCTATTCTCGCTATATAATCGAGTGTCCGAAAGATCTACGATCAAGGTTGAAGGTATGTTTACCAGAACAGCGGCGTGCTCATTTAAATGTTAATGACAATAATTATTTTTTTAATTAAAATTAAATATTTATGATTTCTTTTTGTTCCCGTCTATAAGAGAAATAATTATTTTGATAAAATAGTATGGCATTTTACTAAAATAGTATGTAAATAACTCCCAACAATTTAAAATAAAATTTGCTTGTCACATAAAATATGTAAACACACAAAATGGAGAAAATGTTTTCATATGTCCATGATGTTTTTAAACACAAGATCAACTTCGTGATGCTTCGTAAGAAATCATGAACTTCGTGCATCTTCGTATCAAAACAATCAACAATAACAAAGGTATTCATGTTGTGGACACTTTTTAAAGCGTTCACCGGGTCTATATATTATACGTCATTGATAATAGCTGATGTAATAATCATGTTTACACAATAAAATAAAAAAAACCTTAAAATGTTTTATTAAAATTATCAATTAACAATATAAATAAGTTATAATATATTCAGTGCCAAGGAGCCTCCCTCGTCTGCGCTATAGATCCCAATTTGATATATCTAGCAGTTTGGGAAAATGGTATTATTGTACTTCCGTTGTTCGTCGAGCTGGTGGTCCTTTGATCGTACGTGGATTGGGACGAATCTCCTTTCAATACAGCTACCGGTTTCCACGAATTAATGTATATCACTGTTGAAAAGAATTAATCTTTATTAATAAGTATTTGAATAACCAGTGAAAATAAAATTAATCAAATATATTCGTCTCAGGTTACTTCAATTATATGAATTATACAGTAGATAAAGACATATGATGGTATTAGGTAATTATGACAGAACAATTTATCTATTTAAAGTTCATAAACGTTTTGAATGCAATGGCAGAACTTTCAGTTCTGCCACTATCTACCTACTTTCAGAGAAAGTAGTAAGAGCAGCACAACTTAAAACAGAATTACTGTCCGTAAATGGACCAAAATTACTACTATACTACGTTCCACGTTTAGAAAATAACATTGCGGAGATAGGGCCATGTATTTCTTATGGACGATAGCAACGCGGCGTTGCCACGACACACACAAGCACAATTTAGGGTTGTATAATTTGTATTTTTGTTTCCACAAACATGAATTAAATTAATGTTTTTTAACGTAATTGACCAAAAGTGCCTATTCGAAACAAGAGATGAAAAGTAGGGAAAATGATTATAATTAGATAAATAGTATTTACAAAAGATAATTTTATTTGATCTTATTTTAATTATAGTAACGACAATTTATTTGTTTTTCGGTGAGAATACGATATGCCATGAATCATAGAAATCAGTAGAAAATATTGACCGCTTGGAATGCATATATCTAATTACTAATTGCATCTTAAGATAATACGATGTGCGTATGTCAGCTATTTTATGTCGTTCTCTGACTACATAATGATAATAGGGCTTTTATTTAGTAGTTATTCTGACTTTGAAGTTAAGTGTTAATTGAAAATAAAAATTCAAAAATTAAGCAAAGGGAATATCTTGGACATCCGTGCAAAAGAGAGTGTCTGAGAGTTTTGGCAACACTGATCTCCATAAGCGTAATGTTATTTTCTTAACTTGAAACAAAGTTTAGCATACGCAGATGACACATTGACATTGTGGGAAACCAAGAGTGGAAAGTTTTAAATATCCCCGAGCAACAATCACTGCAGATAACGATATTGCGGAAGAGATTAAAGGAAGAATTCAGGCAGCAATTGTAGATGTATGTACAGCCTCCACAATACTATTAAATCTAAAACCCTAACACAAACATCAAAGATTAGAATATATAAAACAGTGTTTAGACCGGTGTTCATGTATGGATGTGAGACGTGGACCCTGACCAAAGAAACTGAAAGAAAAATTAGATGTTTTGAGAGGAAAATCCTCAGAAGAATCTTTGGGCCTTATCATGACATTAATAGCAACCAATACCGAATGAGAACAAATGCTGAGGTCAAGCAGATGTATAGAGCGAGCAACATAGTACAAGAAATTAAATCCCAACATCTAAGATGGGTTGGCCATGTCCATAGACTCCCTAATAACTGCCTTGCCGAGTTAATATGGGAGGAAACCCCCACAGGAAGAAGGCCCTTAGGATGTCCACGAATGTCATGGAGAGACAATATATGATCAGATCTAAGAACAATGGAGTTACCCACTTACCCAACTATTATGGACGACCCTTCAAGATGGAAGATGGAAGCAAGTTGTGCAGTCAGCCAAGACCCACCCTGGGTTATAGTGCTATGAAAAGAAGAAGAAGAAATATCTCTTCCATCGCTGACAAAATTACTCCAATTGGGATACGAATTGATTAACAAGCCTCCATATTTACCAGATTTAGCTCTATGTAAATTTTCTCAAATTTAGAAAAATCAACAGATGACATCTTTTGCTATGAACAATCGGGAGAAATAAAATATGGAAAAAAACATTAAATATGTTGACCAAGAGAGTCACAATGTTAAAAAATAAAAAAAAAAGTAAAAAAAATCATCAGTTTTCTTAAATAGGGCAGATTACTGTCAAATATTTGAGACAAAATATTGCTGTACTGTATTGACAAAATAAACCATTTTTGATACCCTGGCAACATTGTATTGACATCAATAACAAAGAATTAATATATTTAATGAAATCTTTTGACTTACTTTTGAACATTCTGACACACCCATCATCTCCAGTTGAACACAGAACTGTACCAGTTAGATTCCAGCATACTCTCCATACCAAACTGTTGTGATCTTCAAACTGTGCAATGGTTTCTACGTCTAGTTTAGTTACCCCACTCTGAATGCTCTGTTCATCGCTAAAATAAATTTTTCTGTTAAACAGGGAACTCCAAGAAATTAGAATAAAAAAATATATCTTGCAGAACTGCAATTTTAACTTATTTCTTTGAAAAGGTTACTATATCGCTCTTAAGTGTTGATGAAAGTAAGATAAAATATTATATCACTTTAATTTGTCAAATATTTCATTTGTTATTTACTTATAAATGTTTGGTTCCAGTAGAACTGAAATCCTGACACCATTTCATTATAATATACTAAATAAACTATGTACTGTTATCAAATGATTTCTGTATGACTTTATTAATTTCAATTTGATTCTATTTTTATAAAAAGAAACCACAAACAGATGATTTTGTCAAAAATTTATTCATTTTCAAGTGGACTATTAAAGAAAATGATAAACAATGGAGGAAGAACTACTTACTCTACAGGTGTCAAATTAATAATCCTAACATCTTTGGTAGCCACAGCAAGAATGTGGTAGCTCCTTCCCAAATTTGGAGAGAAGGCAATGTCATGCACAGGATCCACCACTGAACTGATAGTTTCTAACTTTGTCCATCGTCTACTGTTCTCATTGTATTCATATATGAACACTTTGCCACCATTTGCTGGATTTGGATCGTCACTTCCCACCGCTATCATTTGGGGGTGCATTCTAAGAATAATATAAAATTATTAGACAGTGACAATATTACATTTTTTTAGAGCAAAATAAATAAGTTGTACATTATATTATGATTACTTAATAAATATACCTAATTATTTTCATTACCTGAAGATAAATTTTACCTTTTAGACAACTGTATCATCAACTATACAAATAATAATAAAATAATCTTACTTAGACAAACTAGGATTCCATGATAAACAACTACATGGCAATTTGCACTGGACTTCATGCTGTAATGTCCACTGACTCAGATTCATAACATCTGGAGCTTCATAAATTCTTATAATTCCTTCTGCTGAACAAGTAGCTAACTGCAGTCCTTGAGATTTTGGTCCAAACTTGACATCTGTTACTGATGTGCGGGAATCCACTAGATTTGTTCTACGTACCCAATGCCTGGTACCTCTTTCACCTGGTCCTGGTAATTCTCCAACTAAAATGTATTATGAATTAAACTATATGTAGAAAACATACAGACAAATAAAAAAAAATCAAAAGAAAAGGAGTGAAAATACAATAATTTCGAATAATCAACTGAACCTCTGGTTTTGGAAAAGTTTTTTGTAATTTACAGTACAAATTTAACATAAAATTGTAGATGTGTCCCTAATATAGCAACCAATATTTCTGAATCTAACAAGTATTTGACTTTAATAGTAAAAACATCCAACAAAACATAAAAAAACTGGGCATTTCGCAATTGCGGGCACTCTAACCTAACCAAGCATTTATATGACATTTAACATTGGCTTAAATGGTGTCAGAGTTGCCAAGTCTCCAGTTTTTTCATACTCTCACATAATATTATACAAATGTTGATTAAAGTGATATATAAAAAATTAATAGTATAGATTTTAGTTAAATTAAAGATGATAATCAAATGCATATACAATAAAATTAATTAAAATTATATAAAAAATTAATAGTACTAATTAAATTACCGTATATAATAGAAATGCATTGAAATTATATAAAAATTCAAAGATTTTAGTTAAATTAAAGATAATAATCAAATGCATATACAATACAACTGATTAAAATGATATAAAAAATTTATAGTAATAATTAAATTACCGTATATAATAGAAATGCATTATAATTATAATTTCGTAAAAGTAACTTATATTTTAAACCTTCATATACATTTTACAAAAAAAATACGGCAAGTTTTATGCTTATTTAAAATTTGTAGCTTCTCATAACACAAATTATTATTTCGTAAAAGTAAATTTATATTTGTAGCATTCATATACATATTTTACTAAAATAAATACGGCAACACTGTGACGCAGTGCCTTGAGGAAAATATATTTGGTTAGGTTAGAGTGCCCGCAATTGAGAAATGCCCAAAAAACTATTTACTTTAAATTTTTTCAATTAGAAATTTCCATAAAATATAGGAATTTATATTAGATGTTTATTACAATATTTACTTACCTATTTCTTCCCAAACAGCTGCTGTTCTATCAAAGGAGCAAGTGGCTAAGACTTGTCCAAATTCAGGATGGGCCCAAGTGACTTTCCATACAGATCCACTGTGTGCTTTCCAACTTGATGTTAACATCCACTTTCCATCTGACGTTTGATCCCAAACCTTTGAATTTAGTTGAAGATAAATGTTAGTGTATACTAGTTCAAATTTAATATAATTAACTTAATCTAAACTTTTTAATACAGGGCCCTACTCCTATATCTTAGACTATACAAGTAACCTGATGTTTCAACATAAGTTTTGTTGTAAATGTATAGGAATATCAGTATTTATTAAAACTTATTTTAGGGAAAACGCTATCCATATACAAAAATTGAACAGAGCATATAAATAATAATAGTATTTATTCAAAAATAATCTTATTGACTACTATATGCCTACATGTAAAAGTTTTTTAAGTAAAATACATACTTTTACGAATTGATCACTTGAACAGGTTGCCATTCTCCTTCCATAATAATCATAAGCCACATCGTGAATAAGATCTTTATGTTCCGCGTGAATTTCTTGAGCTTCAAACATTTTTAATTTTGAAAACTTAGATGTAAACCAAACGAATTACCACAAACTTAACCTCTTTCTTGGTGAGGTTGAAGTATTCACGCCTAGCTTCACGATTGTAGCCGGATTACAGTAGAGAGCGTGGATCTTTACATTATGTATAGCATTTTTCATATAAAAAAGCGGTCACGTCATTCAAGATTTACGTCGTCAGAACCCCACAGCGTTGTCAAAACATCAGAATACAATAGTTAGTAAGTGCGGAATTTTTAAAATGTCAACTATTTGTCAAACTATTAAATTAACAGTAAATATATATAGGGCTTTAATAGTAAAAACGTCCCGCCATTATTTCTTGTTCAAAATAATCTATCTTATATGAAAGCTTATCAGCTTTCTACAGACTATTTATTTGTTTTGGCATATCACAATCACAATACACAACAATAATTAGTTTTTAAAGCTATTAATATAAATTTAATATGTATTTATAAATACAATTTATTAATATATATTATATTATAATCAAATTGTGTAAGAAATCAAAACATAAACAAAGTTCCTACTCTAAAAAAGCGGCAACACTTTTGCCATCCGCTGAACTGTCAAAAAAATTTTGAAGTATGTCCTTATCAGTTGCTTACAATTGTTTAATATATTTAATTAAAATTATTAATTTGTGGAATATTAGACTCAAAGAGTTATTTCATAAAATTTATATTATTAATGATAACAAATTTTTTGGTAATTTAATCAATATAATTCTAAAATTTTCCATATAATGATGATTACATTTTTCTGATTATTCCACCATGTTGACGCCTATGAAAGATCGAGCAGTTCCGTATGGGTTTCGTATTATTAGCTGTGTTAGGAAACTTTTAACTCTAAGATTAATGTTCTCGAAATTTTAAATACCAGTGACGTCACTTTGTATAAATCATGACGTGCAAGTGTTTTAGTTTGAAAAATGGTATATACTATTATTTAGGCGGTAGGTGTGTTCTTTTTTAGAATCACTTTATCGAATACACTGTCACTACAGCCACTAGACATATTTTATTATATACGCGTAGAAATAATATTTAAAGATTTCTATTAATAGTAACTTAAAGAAATACACAGTAATATGTTTCATTTAATTTATATAAATGCATTATAAAGCGTTTTTATGAACATTTGTTCAGAACACACTCTACCTGTAATCGAACGAAGGTTATTTGACAGTTGTGGTGTTGACACTTTCGGTACTTTATTAGAGAGTTATCAAGTAAAATTTTATCCTTCCGTTAAGGCTGATTTATAAACTTTACGTTGGCGTTGGCGCTGGCGCTGACGTTCGCGTTACAAACATGGTCAAATGGAAAACTCGTATGTCCATTTATAAACATCGTTCGCCGTTGGCGTCGGCGTTCGGTTCCGTTCAAGATGAACCAACTTTATCTTTTGCCGTTGGCCGTTGTAGCACAGAATACCCAAACCCTTCTGTGGTTGTAGTATCGATCTCAGAACATAAAATAAAACTGTATCTTTGTCATCGCAGCCAATAGCAATATCGAAAAAGTGACAAAGTTTGTCAAACAAAATTATTTGTTTATGTTTCCACGTGTTTATAAAGTGGAAAAGTTTAGATAATGACAAGCCTTTCTTCAACAGAATTTCAATCAGAGCGACAGTTTACATTTATTTTTGGTTTTAACATTTGCAGTAATTTTTCAAATACTGGAAACTGTATCCTGGTGTATTTAAAAAACTGCTGGGTATCATAGTTTTCATATTTTTATAATAATTAAAATTACCTCTTGTCTTTCTGTTCTGGTTAATGGGCCTCAGTTTGTATCGACGTTGTCTTTTATTTCGAAGGCTCAGTGCTGCTCGAATACAAAGTATCAGTGCCACTGCACCTAACAAAGACTGAGCATTTTCCATTGTATTAATTTTCAAGCAAAAATTAATAATATCAAATCAAAAATGTAAGGCAAGAAATTAAGATGTGATCTTTAACGCCAACGCCAACCGAAAGTTTATAAATGCAGTGTATGATAGCTAGCGCCAAGGTCAACGGCGAACGCCAGCGCCAACGCCAACGCAAAGTTTATAAATCAGCCTTTATTATTTTGACACGTAAACGCTATTTTTTACGGTATAAAGTTTTAACAGATATGTAATTTTAGAGTTATCAAATGGTGGAATTGCTGCTTCACGTTATTAGTTGGCAGCTGTCAGACAAATGTCGTATTTGACAGAAAAATAATTATTTTTTTTATGTTTTCTTTCATCCAAGGTAATATTTTGTCTTATTTTGTACATTTTGCGTTTCAATTTTTTTTCTACAGAAATATGGAAGACATTTTAGAACAAGCAATATTAGTTGAAGCAAATGACAAAGTTATAGAAGATTTAATATTAAATCATCTTGTAAACATCAACATAAAATCATATTTTAAATAATAACATACAAAATGTACATTCTGTGTTCAATTTTGATAGCTTAGAGCCTGAGCAAGCCAAACATTTTTCATATTTTCGGTTTGAAAAACAGAGCATTCTAGAGGGTTGACTCCTCGCCATCGAGCAATAAGACAAAAGAGGGAATCTAATCGTTATGAAAAGGAGACCAAAAAAGTGGCCTCTGATGGCGGGCATATCCGGAAATGCAAAGGCGCTAAATTTAAATTTTCCAACACTTGTTAACAATACCTGTAAAATATTTTTCAGACAAGAAAGTTTTAATTAAATATTAACGATAATAGTCTAAAAAGTGACACAATTGGTAAAAAACTTCAATATAAATAAAATTTCATGTGACAGTTGGGACAAACAATAACATAACCAAACTAAATTTGACTTCTTAAACAAGGAAAGAGACAGTCTATCCTTGTCTAAAGTGGCCTCTCAAGATGGCACTTCCTGTCTATCAATATGTTTACCCCTTCTACCTTTACATTCCCTCTTTTGTCTTATTGCTCGATGCTCCTCGCACTTCTTTTACTAGTAAAAGGTTATCAGTGCTTGTAAAACTCAGCCTTTTTTGTCTTTTTTACTACTTCTGTGTTTATAATTGAGAAATATAATGAAATATAATAAAATGTTTTATTTCTCTCGCAGATGCTTAACCAAGAAGACGGAAAACACATGTTAACTAATGAACAGAAATAAAATTATAGAACAGAGACTTTAATCTCCGAGTTCCGAGTCTTGACGAATTTATACGATTCGCTGCTAACGTTACCGTATATCAAACCCGTTATTCAACGTACGGTAAGGGAGCCCGTAAACGTTAAAATCATTTACGTTATTCACATTTCATACTGCGCATGCTCCGCTGTCAAAATAACGTTACCGTATTTTCACTCTTTCACTTGATAACTCTCTATTATTTTGAATTTTAGTGTGAATACACTCTTGTTTATATTTTTACCTATTTAATAAAATCTGTTCTTTTTAGAACAAAATTAGTGTGTTTTATTTCAAAATTTCACGTAACCTTTTAAATAGTGGTTGTAAAGAGATGGTAATAATTTTGCAATAATTAAGTGACCTATTTGTTTTAAAATGGATTTAGGATTTTTTTTATACTTTGGCAACTATGTCAACTTCAATCTCTGACGTAGACACAGACCACTAATAACTTAGGGAGGTAGGTGATCTGTGGACGTAGATCGACGTAGATAATGACGTGCAACGGTATGTAAATTAGATGAAGCAAATTTTCTTCCTTATTAATATAGCACAAGTTAAAAAAATGAAGAAATTTAAATAATAAATAACACAGTTGTTTTAACAATATATTGCTTAATAATTTTTTATATATCTATTCCTATAAAACAGTCCTGTAGAATATTTATTTGGTACCTACAAAACCTTTTACAATATCGTGTACCATAGATGCAAATAATATCAGTTCAGCTACTATTAATACTCCCACTGTAACCACTATTAATTTTCCAAACATTGGAGGTTCACAACACTTTTTCTTTTTTAGTTTTGTATTTTTTTTCTTTCAAATATTAGGTGAACAACACTATTCAGTTTTCTGTTTTTCTTTTTTCCATACAATTACTTTTGATCACAATATTTAATTTAATTCTTATATATCTATATGATTTTTTATCCTATAAATATTTCATCTGAGAGTAGGAATTGTAAACACAGGCTTGCAGTTATCGCAGAAGGATTTTATTGATTGTATTTTTTTATCAACTATGACCAAAGGGAGGATAATTCCATGTCCCAAAGATTTCTAAAATAGTTGATGCATCCTTCAATAAATCATAAGTAGATGGCGCTACACGTTTCAATTGAAGTAAATATTTATTTGTGAAAATTTGTTTTTTTGTCATTCTTTATTGCTAAGGCCTACCTAGTGAACAATTTTTTTAGGTTGGGACACAATATTTAATTTATTTCTTGTATAAATATCTCGTCAGACAGCAGGAAATTGTATGCAAGATTATTTCAGTTTTCACATAGGGATTTTATCAGTGACCTCTATATTTCAATTAATACTACTACAAAATGGCAGATACCAGCAGATACTTCCATGTCATCGAGCAAACCGATGTTTCATGTACCAAAGATTTCTACAATAGTTGGAGTGTCTTTTATTAAACTGTGACTAGATGGCACTGCACGTTTCATTTGAAATGTATATTTATTTGTGAAAATTGTTTTTTTGTCTTTCTTTATTGCAGTAGTTCAATGTTGAATTTTTTTCGGTTGGATTAATATTGGCTGTTAATTTTATATTTTATTTTACTCAGCCGTCTGGATAGCAATTTTAATGTTCAAGTAAATAATTTTGTTAGGTATTGCTCTTGGTTTTGATTTCTTATTTCAAATAATTTTTCAATGCAAATGCTAGGCTTAACTGTACAAATGTGATAGCGTGTGCTTCTTCTTTCTCAAAATCTAATTTGTGATTATTTTAATGTGTTTTTAATTTTTAGTTTTATCCGTTTGTCTAGGTCTAGTATGTTTTCATATATATTTTCATTGCAGCTCTTTGGGTTCGTATTTTTGCCGTAATTGCTGGTTTTCTATACATTATCACTATTTCTTCATTCGTTGGTTTTCTCCAAATATTCTCTGCCGTCTTTATTCCTCCGAAGATTATTGCCTTGTCATGTTTGTTTGCTTTTAATTAGGACATGATTTATCTGATTTTTTATTTTTCCATCGGAAGAAGTCCATGTTACCTTATGAATGTCTTTGTGATCAAACCTTGTGCTATATATTTTCATGTTCTCTGTAGCAAGTTCTATTAATTTTCTTCCGTTTTCATACCATAACATACCATGAAGACCAAAAATTACTCTGGTTGGTATATTTTTTCTACTATTTGTTACCTATTATTTTTAGTGTATGTTTTGTTACTTTTCAAATAAAACATATTTTTTTCCGTGTCCGTTAGCATTTGGTGTGAACATTTAAAGTGTGGCGCTAACGGCGCGAATCCACGTCCTTTTGAAATTTGCTCCCAAATGTGACATATAATATTTAAAATATCTAAAACAGCATATAAAATACCAACAACCAACTCTTATCACTGTTTGTTGAAACAAAGTTCCTAGCACCTGGCATGTTCCTATTAGATTACGTACGCAGTGAACCTGTTAATAACGAAAATAAGATGAATTATATAACTAATACTAATTTACATTAAAAAATAAGAGCTGTACTTAGGATCTTAAGTATTATAAGATTAGATTAAGTGACAACCATATAAATTTGTCGTTTGAAAATACATTTTTAATAAAAAGCATAATGGTGTTGATTAAATGCTTGTTTTCTTTAATTTTAACTTATTATTTAGTAGTGAGTATATTTTTTATATTTTGACTAAGTATTTACTAAGCTTTTTTTGTTTTCTATAAATTTAGCTACTTTTGATTATTAGATACACGTTAACACAAAATTTACAACATCGTTAATATTAAAATTCTCATCTGTTTTTATCTCATTACTGGATTTTGTTTAAATCAATTTTGACCAATTTTATTATTGTTTTTTTAGAACGGTGAGGACGTTTTAGTGACTATACCAAATGGCCAATTACGAGGACGATTAGAATATTCCATGAGAAAGGGCGTTACCTTTTACGCTTTTCAACAAATTCCTTTTGGAAAGCCACCCGTTGGAGAATTGCGATTTAGGGTGAGAATAATTTAATATCATTCGAATATCACTTGACAAGAAAAAGTATTTTTGTTAATTGTTTATTATTTTGTCAATGATTTGCCTAAATTCATATCTCCATACAATTCGCAGATGGTACGGCATACGTTATATCAGGAAAAAATGATGAGGATTTAAAAATATCTCATGAGAAAGTTTCTTCTAAATCTAGCTCATGGTTTGCTACAAATAAACTAAAACTTAACTGTGATAAAACGCAAAATTTGGTTATATCTGCAAGTAATTTACATAATGATCAAAATAACAAAGAGACTGTTGAACTATCGTGAATAACTATAGATAATCGACTCAACTGGTCGGCTGATATCTCACAACTTACAGTATTAAGACAATACCGAATATTCAAAGATTGTAGCGTGTTTTCAGGAGAACTCTTCAGTATTTCAAAAACTCTCAAGTTCCCTTTTGACATTCGTCAAAGTGTAGATCTGTTCACCGATTCCTTATGTGCAACTCATTCGTTAGAGACTATTTACAATCAACATCATCTAGTGCAGAAAATACTAGAATCGATCCATCTTCACACTTCCCGAGGGACTGACAAAGAAACTGCAAAAGAAACATCTGCGCTGCAAAAGAAACATCTAAATCCAACTTACCCATCTACAACATACAGCCTTAAGAAGATATAAAATCAAAATTCAAAAGGCATATCCAAGGCAAGTGGCAGGAACCAAAGACACAAAGCTCAAAGAAATACAAACTAATGTTAACATCTATCTATCCCCAACATCTCTAAACAGAAAAGAAAAGATAGCAATTTTTTTGAGAGAAGAAGGATTGAGAATAGGACAAACACGTTTGACACACGCTGCCCTGCTAAGCTGCAAGATCCTATCTACCAATTGTACTATTTTGAGAAAAATGCAATTAAGTTTAGTTTGCTGCACCATCCGTAATATTAATAATATCGAACTGTAATTTTGAATGAACTTAATTTGTGTATACAGAATTTATGGGATAATCCAAGGAAGTAATTAGTTTAGAACACACATGAATTTTGATAGATAGGACGGTTTAGCTTAGGATTTTATTAAAAATCTCAGATAGGACAAGATTTTTTTATAACAAACTTTTATTGGACTTATAACGAGACATTTATTTTTTACATTGCATTAGTATAGCCCTCTAATGTTGTAAAAAAACTTATAATACTCCATTTTCGTGTTCTTCAGCTACATAGCGTAACGGTAATTCTTCCCAAAACTGTCTCCAGTTGGCTGGAGCTGGAATCTTATATACTAAAAGGCTAAGCCCTTTTTTTGTGCGCAATACTCCTCCTAAACGGTGATAGATAGGAGAATAATTTTTTCGAATAATTAAACAGATTATTGAGTAGATTCTCCCTAAGGTTTCAAATTTAAAAAATTCAAAGCGGTTTAAAAATGGCGGCCATAAATGAATTTTTCCTATAGTAAAGTATAGGAATTTTACAGGTTTCATTCTTCAAAATTTACAGTCCTAATTTTCAATGTATTTTTAAAATATGACTGCGTCTACTTTTTTCTTATACTTACTGATTGAATTCAGAATTATGAAACCAGAAGTATTTACTTCCCTACTTCCGGATTTAGTTTTGAAAATTATGGTTTCTTTCACGGTGTTCCAGAGCATATGGAAGGGGCCGCGAGTTCTCAAACCGAGTTCATTTTCTTAAACATGGCATTTTACAATCTAAAATATGCAAAAAAAGTTACTTCCGGTGTTACTTCCGTTTTTTATTTAAGGGGGCGGAGTCTAACAATCATATTGTTTCCATTTTCAAATGTAAATCTTCCTGCAAATTCTAAAAAAACTACTGTATCGATTTTCAATTTAAAAAAATTGGCGTCCCTCTTAAATATCAGCAAATCTTACATCAAAACTCGATTTCGAGTTAGTCCGCTAGTTATAGTTATAGCAGCAACTTCTGCGTTCTCTCTTGACTAATTCTTCGGTTGTAGGTTTGTGGAGGTTGAAGTGTCACACCAGTTTTAAATGTACCTGCAGTTAAAAATAGTTTTGACCCTTTTTAATGATTTTTCTATATGGTGGTGAAAATGGTCCGCGGACATAAATGTGTGTCCGCGCTCAAAATATTTTATGGTTAATTATTTTAAGTTAACTTCTGTAGCATTTACTATATAGAATAAAAAGCTGAACAAACACCAATTCTTGTTCTTGTTCTGATCCAGCCAAATTGTTATTGATTCTTTATTCCTGTTTTTTAGGAAGAATGGGTAGAAAGTATATATCTTCTTCACTATATCTTCTTTTATTCTTCCTGATATTCCTTCGTGTCGCAGAATTACTACAGGACGGACGTCCCTATTTTTCCCGACAGCAACAAAACTTCCGTTAAAAGTAATTATGCGCCTAGTAAAAATGACTTATTTAAACATATCTGCTCTTGAAAGCATTTCCTTTCTGAAGATCTGCTGAAACTATGAGATTGATGATTTTAGTTGCGATTCCACATGTTTTTCATACTTCTTCTGACAGTTATATATTTATTTCTGTGAGATACATAGTTTTCACACACTACACAATTGTGTGTTGGATTAATATAATTGGTTTCGGTCTTTGGAGATCATATGATGCACACTGGAAGCACTCTTCACAGCCAAGTTGTACAAATAATATGTTGAGTTTTGCAATTTCCTGACGATAGGGTTCATAACTACCCTGACAATCAGGATTCTTTATTTTGTAGTCATTGTACACCATTGTAATTGAAATATCCGATGGTATATATACACTATTTGTAGGATGCTCCCGACGATAATAAGACGACCATAATACGGTAGGCCAAAAAGACTTTATATGTTCAAGTAAAGAATATCATGACTAAATGACATAAATAATGTTTAAGACTAAAAACTACCGAAAACAAATATTTTCGATTTTTAGGTAATGTTGTTTTAAGGTGTAATGTTGAATATGTCCTATCTGTCACTTAGAGCATGTTAGATTTTGGGTATCATTACATATTGCAATACTGACTGGTTATCTCTTAAAATAGGACATGTCAGGTTTGTAAAGCTCAGATAGGACGTAATGCTTAGTAATCAGGTTTTAGTTTGAACTTAAGACAACAAGGATCACTTTAGAACAGCTATTTAATGACACATAGGACAGATCAGCTTTGAAACGAAGATACAGAATGCTTTTTCGCTACCACCCAGTACCGTTAGTACCAAAACTGCGATTTTGTCAGTAAGGACCTTTCAGCTTAGCAGGGCAGCACGGTCATCTTGTGTCCTCTACAGATCAACAGTTATGGTCCCACTGCAACGATATTTCTATTACCATCAAGTAGATCCTCACAAAATGTCAATACTAGCAGACCACTCGCAATAACAACAATATAACCCAAGTTTAAAAGAACTTCTGAACTATTCAAGCCGACTCGAGAGCCTAATAGACTTCTTAAAGATTACAGATTTAACAAAATGTAATTTCCAGGCACGTACAATGTTTTACAAAATGCAAAAAGTTCTATGCAACCGCCAGCTGGGCATCTCATTGAGAACTAGAATACTTAAGTAATATGTTTTCTTCACCTTGCTCTATGGTGTTGAAGCCTGGACAATTACAGAAGCAACACAAAAAAGAATCCAAGCATTCGAACTCTGGTGTTACCGTAAAATGCTCAGAATATCCTACATGAGCTATAAGACAAATGCAGAAGTCTTGTGGAGGATGAATAAGGAAAAAGAGCTTATGCTTATAATAAAAGAACGGAAAACACAATATTTTGGTCACATCATAAGAAATCAAAAGTATGAACTGCTTCAACTTATAACCGAAGGCAAAGTCAATAGCAAGAAGGAAGCCAGTAAGAAGACGCAACTCTTGGCTTAAAAACCTACGGCAATGGACAAACATGACCTCCATAGAACTATTCAGGGCTGCTACAAATAAGATTAAATGGGCAAATGTAATGGCCAACGTCCTTAAGGATAAGGCACCGTAAGAAGAAAGAAGATAATTTCCATAATATTTATATTCTTTACTATTGTAAACTCTGTATCATAACTCTGTCGGTTTGTCCAGTGTCTGTAGGTTTGTTTGTGTAAACATTTGCACCCGTGTCAATGACAAGATGTCGAGACAGGTTCATTCTAAATATTTTTTTTAAATATAACACCTTGTTTTTAAATATGAATCTTCCCATTAACTAATTTTAGGAACCTCAACCAGCTGATCCATGGAGTGGAATATTAGATGCGACTCAAAATACAAAAGTATGCTACCAAGTTAATGATTTTATTAACGTAAGCAGCATACAGACAGAAGACTGCCTCTATCTTAATGTGTATACACCAAAAGTAAGTATATATTTTTTGTACTACTTTTATAGTTGTTCTCGAGTGATGGCTAATATTTATATTAAATGCCTCAACTTCTTCATTTGATAAATTTAGCGTAAATATTTATTAATTAACGCAATTTTTTTGATATTAGTATCCATCAACCAATAACTCATATCCTGTACTGTTTTTCCTTTATGGAGGTGGATTTCTGGGTGGAGCCTCAATATTCACGGCAGCTGGTCCACATTACCTTATTGAAGGTGAAGTAATAGTAGTGACAGCTAGTTACAGACTTGGCCCATTTGGTAAGTTTAAGAAAAGGTAAAACTAGTACATGAAAAAAATATTTCTAGCAGTTTTGACATAAGATAATATCCTAGAGATTTTGATTCGGATTTAAATCAGGACTATATGCTGGCCACTCCATAGTGTTAATTTCTACATCTTCTAGATAATTTCTGACGATCTGTACAGCGTGAGATCTATTATCTTGCATTAGTGAAAAATTTTCACCGATACAAGGAGCGAATGGTACAACATATTGCTCCAGGATCTCCAATATGTATCTTTCAGCTGTAACAGTTCCATTTTGTATGACCACTAGGTCCGTACGTGCGGTCAAAGAAATACCACCCCCACACCATAACGGATCCTCCAATTTTTTGTTTGCAAAATAAGCTTTATTCGCTGCTTATATTTTTTCTTTTATTTCGGACTTCCTTTCTCCGGTTTTGCTTATTGTAACTCCTAGGTATTTGAAGTATTCTACTTCTTCAAACTCAAAACTTCCTATTTTGATTTTTTTCTTTCATTGGCTTTTTCCCTAATCATATTTTTGTCTTTTCTTGATTTAATCTTAGTCTCATTACCTCCCCTTTCTCTTTTATTTCTTCTAGCATTTCTTTCATTATTTTCATGTTCTTTGCAATAATAGCAATATCGTTTGCATATGCAATTATTTGACCACCTCTTGTTCTCAGATTTTCTTTATTTACATTTCGTAGTACATATTCTAAGGCTAGAATAAATAGCGTTGTTGATAAGGCTTCTTCTTGTTTCATCCCTTTATTCATACCGAATTCCTTTGTCTCTCTTATTTCTGGCTTTATGCTAATTTTTGTAGTTCTCATTGTCATTTCTAGTTATTTCTTTATATTTATCTCATTGTCATATTAGTTGTGGTCTAAAAGTCATTACAGTTTCTATGATACAATGATCAGTTATAATGGGACTTTTTGGATGGTATTGCTGGTGGTATCGTTTTGTATGACAAAATAAATACTTTATACCGATTTGAAAACAGTTACAACAGACTTTTGTAGGTTTTCTTTCAACTGGAGACTCAGCATCACCAGGAAATTACGGATTGAAGGACCAAACTCTCGCACTTAAATGGGTTAGAGACAACATTAAATATTTTGGTGGAGATCCTGATAAAGTCACGATCCATGGAGCTAGTGCTGGAGGGGCATCAGTTACTTACCATCTAGCGAGTCCACAATCCCAAGGTAATCAAGCTAATAATTTTTGTCGTGCAGAAAGATGTTTGTTTAAAACTACAACATAAAAATATCCAAATTTTTAGGTTTGTTTAGAGCAGGAATTTCTCACAGCGGATCACTCTTGACTCCTTGGGCTTATCAGGATGGAGCTAAAGATATCGCTTACCGATTGGCCAAAGCTATCGATGGTAACTTTAATCCAACTGCTACAACTGAAGAATTAGTACAGTTTTTGAGGTCAGCTACGGCTGACCAAGTTAATAAGGCTGCCCAAACTTTCCAGGTAAATAATTGCTTAATGATTTTGAGTAACATTTTTAACAAAATTAATGTTTTATAGTTGGATTTACATATTTTAGGAAAGTGTTGGTAATGAACAAATTGTCCAAGGTTTTTTCTTCGCTCCAGTTATTGAACCACCGAGTGAAACTGCTTTTATTACTGAACCAATGTACTCCATTGTGGAAGGTGGAAGGATGAGCAAAGTTCCTTTGTTTATCGGTATCAACTCAGAAGAAGCTCTTGACAGAATCACATGTAAGTAAATAGGTGACAGTACAAAAAAATGGTACTGGACAATTTCCTTAG
>OU898281.1:152936536-152982534 GCA_918026665.1 Diabrotica balteata | reverse complement strand
TTCAACGCAATTGGTTTAAAAACTTGTTTAAACCTTAAGTGCGCATTCTTAAAGCACTCTACCCCACATATAATGAATATCCAATTTTTTGCTAGATTTTATCAAAATATCAGACGCTTTACAAATTTTTTACCGTCTTTTGCCAAACATTAAATGATTTTTCTTGTTCACAACATTTACACTCACCCAAGAGATAATCAACTTGATTAGGATCTATCTGATCAAGTTGTCCTTTGTTCCATACATACTGTGCCTTCAAACTTCTTTTCTTTTTATCGCGCACCCAATCGTCAATAAGATTTCGCCCATCAAGTCGTCTACCTTCTTCTTTTGTCATTTCTGGATCGTGAGCAACTTTAGGCAGCCAATGTCGTCGACCACCGCCAAGAAGCACCTGTAACAAAATAAAATCATATATTGTTTGATTAGAAAAAAGACCAAGTGACAAACTTACTCACATTAGTGTGAAAGTAAAAGAAATTTTTTCCATAGCTAATGTTAAAATTTTGCTATAACAACTGTTTTAAGTAGATAAAGTATCACTTTAACCGCAAGGGTAGATAAAGTGACACTTTAACAGCAAGAGTAGATAAAATGTTTTAACTTTTTTTTATTTAATAAAATGTACAAAATCACAAATTAACACATTAAGTTTCACCTGAACTTGAAGTCTTGCTATAAGGTAGGTTCGCCAAATAAAGCCCGGTTCCTAATAAAGCCCACTCGCCCATATTCCTCAGGATGGACAAATAATGGCAGTATGCTGCAATGTACAGATGCAGTAGAGCCATCTAGGTGCCAATTGTTACACTAAGTTGAGCAGCGACGCGAACTGTCGCTTTTATATGATCATTCGTTTACAGTGGTCAATGGGTAAACATCCAATCTAATATTTAGGTTAGTATGCTTTTGTAATTTAATACGATTATGAGTGCGATTTTTTTTATTTTGCATGACATTTGTGTGCTTATTAGTTGTACTTTCATAGTACCTGAATTACCTTATGTTTATTAAAACGTAAATAATGGTAATTTCTAAAAACATTGATCATCTACAGTATTGCTAATAAGGCCCGGGTGGGCCTTATTAAGACTACGGGTGGGCCTTGTTAAGACCACTACAATAACACGTTTTATAAGTTTTTAACTTTGTTTCAGAAAGAATACTAAAAAGCTTAAGATGCCATTTGCTTAGTGGAAAAGCGGAAAAGAAACTTGGGCGCCCTTTATGTTTAACCCCCAACAAGAATCTGAGTTGTGTGGAAGAATTTTAGGCTAGCTGACGTTGGAATGCCTCTGACATCAACAGTGATAAGACGTTCTGTCCATGAATATTGCCAAAGAAATGGCATATCTGCACCTTTTATCAATAAACACTTAGCTGGTCGAAAATGGCTCAACCTTTTTTTAAATCGACATCCCGAAGTAGTTAAAAGAAAATCTCAATTCATGAATCCAGCTAGAGCCACCAAATTAAACAGATTCATAGTCAATGACTATTTTGAAAAGATACGCGAAGTTATGTTGAAGCTTGATAACCTGCAAAGCTTTCAACGCATTTTTAATATTGACGAGAAAGGTTGCCGCCTAAACCTTCATAAATCACAACAGGTATATGCTCGTAAAGGTGTCAAACGAGTTCATTTGATTTTGCAAGAGCACGCTGAGAATGTGTCAATCGTCGGTTGTGGAAATGCTGTAGGACAAATAATTCCACCTATGATCTTGTTCAAAGGAAAAAGAAAGAAGAATGAATGGTATGACAATCTTCCTGCTGGAACAGTTATTGAAATGACCGAGAAATGAAGTATGACTACGCCAGTTTTCATTAAGTGGGTACAACATTTTGCTAAGTACAAGCCAATAGGAAGAATACTGCTTATTTTTGACGGAGCATCGTCCCATCTGGATGCAGGTATTGTTGATGAAGCCGAGTCGCATGGAATTACGCTTTTTTTGCCTGCCAAGTAATTGCACACATGAACTGCAACCTATGGACAAGGCGGTATTTAAAGCCTTCGAATCTTACTGGGACGACGAAGTTATCACCTACTGGACAAATAAACCAGATCGAACGATCAATAAATTTTCGTTTGGCACAATTTTCTCAAAAGTATGGCCAAAAGCAACTACAGCATCAAATGTTATTTTAGGTTTTCG
Organism: Diabrotica balteata; assembly: GCA_918026665.1. Taxonomy (NCBI): domain Eukaryota; kingdom Metazoa; phylum Arthropoda; class Insecta; order Coleoptera; family Chrysomelidae; genus Diabrotica; species Diabrotica balteata. The sequence goes on along the minus strand of OU898281.1, from coordinate 152,980,375 downwards.
TGCTACGGGAATATACCCGTATGATCCGAGTGTCATTCCTGACATAGCTTTTTGCCCATCAGAAATAACAGAAAATAAATTAGACTCGGAAGATTCTGCTATTCCATCAGCTTCGACTTCCGCAACGAATAATCCTATTGGCAGCTCCAGTCCAGACAGAAAAAAGAAAGTAAAAGCTCTAAAGGAGAAAAATACGCAAGATAGCTCTGAGAGTTCTGACGGTTCTGACAATGAATTTTCAGTACATGACAGCTCAGTAGAAGAAAACGAAATGTCAGTAAGTTTTAACGCAGTGTTAATAACACCAGAATTGGAAACTGGAAAACGCAAAGGTGCTAGAAAGAAATCCCTGAACTATCGAGCACAGGAAGTCACAAAATCATTGTTTGATGAAGCTGGTTTTAAATGACCCTAAAAACCAATCAAGAAAAGGAAAAAACTTGGCAAACGGAAAAATAGTCAAAAAACAACTAAAAAAAGCAGAAGAGAAAAATAAACACAGCTCACTTGAAACCTCAAAAAACAAAGAAGAACGAAAAGATAGTTGGTATTGTTTCATCTGCAATGAGGATGTCGTTAAGGATATGACACTTTGTGACAGCTGCAAAAGATATATCCATGAAGAGTGTGTAGGACTTTCAGCAGATGATAAAGACTTAGTTTTCATATGTCCAGACTGTTTGCAATAATTATTTTAAGTACCTATTATTTTTTACAAAATAAATGTCCTACATGTCACCTTTGTTTAATTTGATTAATGTATAGTTGCACCAATAGACCTTAAGCTTAAGACGTACGTGGAACGTCAATGCGACATAAGCTGAACTGGGCTAAACTGAAGCTGAAGATCTGTTGATGCAATTAGGCATAATGGTCACATTTAAAAAGTGGGCCTTATTAAGAACATGGTGTTCCTAATTAGGCTCAGAAGCAACTATTTTTTAAAGACTAAAAAGTAACAACTCATAAAACTTTTAACAAAATTTAACAATCTCACATTAAATTTAAATATGTGATTTATTTTCTCTGTGGTTTTCAGATTTATATCGTGATTTTATTTATCAAAAAACAACTAACAAGCATTAAGTGGGCCTTATTTGGTCAACTTACCTTATAAAAAAAAAAATGTTTTATTGCACACGACGATAAAAGCGCATTATCTTCTCGAGCATAATTAGCGTCTCGACTGACGGCTCGACGCTACAAAACGCTCTCGAAGATAAAGTACAATTTTATCGTCTTGTACAATAAATAACTATTAATTTATATTATTGTTTTTTATAGATTTTATTTAGCAAAATAATAAATTAAGACATATATAACTTCATCAATAGATGTGCCAAAAAGGCCAGCCAATCGCGAAAAGCATCCAATAATTTTTACCTTTTTTCCGCTCGTAAACCGGGACGCTCTTTGTTAAACGAGTTTTTGATGTCATCTATCACCACGTCTTTATTTTCTTTTCCGACCCAATACCGAATTGTTTTCCAATATGCCCGATATTAAAGAAGGATTAAATTCCGATTTATTTTGTTTTTAAAAGCCGCTAAACATCCATAAGGAGAGAACATGGCGGAAGAAAAAGGAAAACGACGCTCTGCTCCCATGATAAACGAGAAAGCAGCTCAATGTAATGCGATTTAAAATGATAACACATGAAATTGGTTGCTTCAGTTTTAGCCGGGAGGATAAAATGAAAAGTTATTAGGTACTGTATGACGTAAGATTAATTGCTCTATATACAAGCCTCGTAAGATTGAACCTGCCTCTGCATGGAAAATATTAGATTTTCGTGATGGAGTAATGCACATTTGCTTCCTAAATTATAAAAATATTTTGCTTAACTTCCATTAACGTATCACTCAATTATTTACTAATAGAATTCTATCAAAACATTATTATTACCTAGTAATAACAAACGGTTTTTTCTTAAATCGTTTTATTTTAGACCAGGCAAATTAGCTCGATTTTAATTAAAAATACAGAGTGGTCCAAAAGTCTGGAAACGGCCTATTGTATCGTAAATTATTAGACATAATTATAAAAAATTTGAGGTACAACCTATTTTGGGATATAAAGATTCCATATTTGATATTTGGAATGTTGCCATATTTGTCGTTTCTCTTATATTATTAGTAACTTTGTTTTTTCAAATTCATCGCCCTGTATATTCACTCATTATTGGAATCTCCTTTTCAATGCGAGTTTAACCATATGTAACACTTATGATTTTATTTAGTCTGAAAGGTCTTAAATAAATAAAACAGAATTCTGGCAACGCCTAATTGTCTCAATAAATTTTTTAATACTATGGTCTGTTTTTTAACCAGGAGGAGTAATTCCAAATTTTCCGCGCCGTAATTCTTGTTTGTAATTGGTCCAACAGCAGGCAAGTTTACTCCACTAAATTATGACATATTGACACTAATGACATTTGTGAAATTTTAAAATTCAAAATTTATATCGACGAATTTTTGTATTTTCTGCGTTATTCCTTACATTCATAGATTTTTCGTTTGCATTTATGTAAAGAACAGTTCTTTTCAGAACTATATCGTGTTATTCAGATAACAATATGGATTCAATGCCAAGTACTAGTGGTAATTATTCTTCTCCATCTTAAAAACGCCGAGTAGATTTGGGTCATTTACCAACAAATAAGAAACAATGTACTATAAACATGTATAAAAAAATGAAAATCGATAATTCTGGATTGAAAATAACAGCCACGGTAGCAAAAGTAAAACAGGCAGCAGGTTAGTTTTTGCAGAATAGTTATTATTAAAATCAAGACTTACTAAAGTAATGTGCTAATTTTAGGTGTTGCGAATTCAACTATTTACCAAACAATTAAAGAATATAAACAGACTGGTGATATGCGAATATTATTTAATGTGAATATTTTTCTAGATGATATTTATAATAAATATCGTTTAAAAGTGTTGATGGATTCGACCGTTACTTGATGGAAATTCATTTTATGTAACAATAAACACTGAAAACTTTGTTTTCAAACTTTCCACAAAAATTTATTTGAAATATTATCACTACAGCTGTTTCGGCTGATTGCCTTTCTCAAGTGATCTATTTTGGCTTGGGTTTACAAATTTATAGTCTCTAATGAAATAGGTTGAGGAGGGGAGAACTGTTTGTCTCAAGTTGGTCATTCAGAAATTATATCTGTGTTTTTTAATTTGTTGATTTCCATAGATTCAAACAAAGATAGCTTAAGGCCTTTATTTTTGAATGTGAAGAATTTTAAATTTGTCATTAAAAGAATGATTATGATCTAGAAGGTGAAGTGCGTATGTCGAATCTGTTTTTCTATTCTTAAAAGCCCTTTTAATGTTCTGCTATTCGTTTATCAAAGTTTCTACCAGTTTGATCGATGTAAGTTTTTGGGCAGTCGCCCAAACTTGAATGTGGCGTAATAATGTGGCGAAACATAAAAGGCTTTCAAGAATAGAAAAACAGATTCGACATACGCACTTCACCTTCTAGATCATAATCATTCTTTTAATGACAAATTTAAAATTCTTCACATTCCAAATAAAGGCCTTAAGCTATCTTTGTTAGAATCTATGGAAATCAACAAATTAAAAAACACAGATATAATTCTGAATGACCAACTTGAGACAAACAGTTCTCCCCTCCTCAACCTATTTCATTAGAGACTATAAATTTGTAAACCCAAGCCAAAATAGATCACTTGAGAAAGGCAATCAGCCGAAACAGCTGTAGTGATAATATTTCAAATAAATTTTGTGGAAGTTTAAAAACAAAGTTTTCAGTGTTTTATTGTTTAAAGTGTTTATAAATTTATAAATGTATGTTATTTATATCTAATTATCATAATAAAAACGGCAACTATCTTTTAAATTTAGTGTATACTGGATAAGAAGCATTTTCGTTTTGTTTTCATCACAATAAAAGAACATTAGTAAAGTAATGTGATTTAGTTTGATTGTATTGATACAGTTGGTTTTGTTCTTCCTGGTTGTAGATAATCACAAGAAAACTGCAAAATTATGCTTGAATGTAACATAATAGATTGAATTTGTTAATTTTAGTTAATTTTATTTATTGATAACAAACCTTACAAACTCAAGAATCCAAAACAAGAATCCAGCATTAAAAAATTGCAAGTACACAATTGTTATATACAAAGTATCTTTTTGATTATAGTGCTTCAAATAAAACCTAAAGATATTGATACATAAGTTAAAAAAAATCTATCTAATAAGGTAACTGATTACTAAATAGGACCACAGGAGATTGGATTATTAAGCTTAAAAATAATTATCAAAGTCAAAATTAACTCTTCTGGTAAGAAAAAAAACTTATATTCAAGAAATTAATCACATCAGAATAAAAATATGGTCCTACGTAGTTTAAAAGAACAGTACTTCAGAAGTCTTTGAACTTTCTCTAACTTTTTGATACATGCATTTGCATAGCTTTGTTGCATACTTATTTGATCTATTCGCAAATTAAAAGACAAATTTATGTAAAAAACCGAACTTACATGAATGTGAAAAATGTGAAAGAATATCTATTGGAAGTGAACTGAAAAAAAAATAATAAAAAATAAACATAAATTAACAAAGTTAGGTTAGAATTGACGTGTGGAGGTTGTCCGATATTGATTACTCGATTACCGCAAGGCCGAGATAATCAACAAAAAAAGAAGATGTATTTGGTGACTTTTCTAGTAACTTTCTTTGGTTGAATCTGTCTTTTTGGTTTACTCCTCCTCATTAAAAAACAAAGTATAACTATTTTTAACTACATAAAAATGTAACAATTGATAGATTACAGCATTTTTTTAACACAATGGTTACTTTATCAAGTGTTCAAAATGTACTCCATTTGTGAGTTGACAGCACCCTAGTCGATGGTAGACTTTCACATTTTTCCATGATTATCTAGAATTTATTTGATTCATCGATTTTTCGTTGCCTTAGTTCTGCAGAACTTGCTGGTTTAGTTTTCTAAACTGAATTTTTCAATTATCACCAATAAAAATAATCTTTAGCATTGAAATCAGGTGAATGTGGAGATACTTCACCGTACGATGATAGTTAATCTTCTCCTACATAATATACTTCATGATCATCCCCATGGCATTAGCTAAATCCGGCATTGCATTTAACTAATACCCAGAATTGATATTTGCAGCCTTCTTATCTCATTTATGGCATTGTCTGTTTTTTTCAGGGTTCATATTGTTTCGGTCGCGACTAGTTCACGCTCGAGACGCATCGCCCCGCCCCTCATTTTTCCTATTGGTCCCTGACCTGGAAATCCCTATTTATCGCTACTTCAGCGTGTATAAAAAATAGGCGATTTTCAGGTCAACAAAGTCTGTCCTTCACGGGCTTTCCGAGAGCTTAGTGCTCTCGTGGCTCTGCTTCCTTTTTAGCTTTCCATACTCTGTGGCTGAGTATTTATTCTACTACAATTTGGTGTTATATTTCAACTTAATATTGTTCATGTAAGAAATAACTTGCCTTTTTCAAGGCAAGTCACCAAAGAAGACAATCTGATGGTTTATTTCAACGGAGAATTTTAGTCATGTAAGAAATAACTCGTCTTTTTCAAGACGAGTCATCAGATGAGAAAACTTTTACATTTTGCCTTATACTTTGCCTCATTTAAGAGGCACCCGTACTCGGCGCAATCGTTTATTTTCTCAACCATATTGATAAACATATGAAAAATAGTGTAGTAGTCATTCCCTTGGCTTTCTAAATTGCTGTCTACACGCTGTTTAAGTGGATACCACTACACCTAAATACAAATACTGAAAAACCAGCTACCGATTTCCAAGTTCGATTTTATACAAGACCTAAAACCATGGGGCTGCCACCTCCGCCCTCCAGACCGTTGTAAAGACCTTCTTCTCCGCCCTGGATACCGTTGTGGTCTTCATCCATGACCCTGGACAAGGGATCCTTAGCAGGTACTAGTTTCTCGGGCCAGGAAACACCCGAAATCTGCGGAGATTGATTCACTTTCCCTAATAGGACTGTCCAAAAAGGAGTTCCTACCCGTTACCTGTTCTAGATACACACTGTAACCGTTTCAAAAGTTTTAGAAAATTCATTATAAATTTGATTATTTTTTTTTAAATAAAACCACTAACCCCACCTATCTGCCAGGTGCTTGTATTCGACTCAAGGTTTCTACGGTAATTCTCAACATATCCGATAGATGAGAACGTATTAACTTGTCAATCACGCTCCCAATTCAAAAACCGTTGAAATAGCGTCGCTTCCTTTCCTGTTACAAACGTCCACCCGATAGGACGTGTTTTCGAAGTGAGTCTCTAGGTTAGAGGTAAGCTACAAAGAAAAGCCTTTTCTTGTCTATATTTCAGATAAATAATTATTTTCGGACTCTTTCCGGGAGGTTAAAGTTCATTGATTATGTTGAGTTAACTGAGACAGTTTCCTATAGTCCAATACTTCCCTATATATGGTTTCCCATAATTACTTATAATATAAATTGATTCCTATTAGTAAATACTTGATGAAATAACCAACGGATGAGAAGAAGCAGAGTATATCCCTTTTTTCCTGGTTCCCAGAGATTGGATAAATAAGGTTGTACCTATTTTTTTTTATAAGCCCTATCAGGAATGCGAGAATTATTTATGGATTCACAGAGACAAGAATATAGTGAAATATTTTAAATTTTGTTTAAAGACTTAACTTTTCTATGTTGCCTAGTTAATAAATAACTACTATAATATTTTAAATGTAAACGAATTTTGAAATTTGGGAAAATATATATAAATTCATTTGTTTTTATCAACCAATTCTTGATTTAAAAAGATAGAAAGTTGCTTTGTTTATAGTAATGTAATTATGAAATGGTATTTTAGTATCCTTTGGAAATAACAATTTTTAATGTTTCTTTTTATTACTGAGAAATAAAGTGTAATTTCGCTGTAATTTTTTTTATATATCTTATTTTTTTATACTCTCTCGTCCCCTACGAGGATAAACAAGGGGTGGCGTCCAATGATAAATTATAATTTCAGTTATCTAATTGTGTTTGAAATTTTGACATACTACGTAGTTTTTTTGTGCATTTGACCTTACCACACCTTCTCTCCGACATGAGCTAACCTGACCTTGAATTAAATGTATGTACTAGATGTTATCAAGTATCGACGTTACAACACACTACTTAATAGTACCGGCAAAAGTTTTAAACTTCAGAAAAATAGAAAATATTAAAAAAATAGTAGTTGTTTTTCCTTGCAGTAATTATCTCGTTATCGTACATGTAACCATACGGTTACATTGTATATTATAACCTTTATAGAGTATCATTTAAAATTACTTTAAAAAATAATTTATTGATATAAGCATGTCCCTAAATGATAAATATAATCAAATATTGATAATTACAAAGGTCTGTAAAATAAACTTTAAAAACTAATAAAGTTTTTATTATTACAACGATATGGTGACAGGAAAACACAGTAGTTTATAATTTTTTGTTCTGATGAAATGCTTTAAAACAGTTTTTCTCGTTCTCTACGTTCTCCCATTGCAAATGACCGATATGCCTACATTGAACAGCACAGTTTGAGTAAAATGTACATCTAAATTTAACGTTATATTATTGTTGCATTATCCTGTAAATATTATTAAATATTTTTGAATGTGCCCGATAAAGCGTTAATATGAAATCATTATTATTGGTTTGTATAAACGAACACGTTCTTATTTATACGTTTTTTTCTAACATTTATGTGTTTTGAAAATAAAACACTTCAGTCCGATAACATTTTTGACAGAAAATCCCTTCCAAAGGCCTAAACGATCATTTCCTGGTCTAAGCCCATTGTTTTTCTTTTCCATAAGTAAATCCTACTTCCGAAAGACAGATATACAGGCACAAGCACGCACATCTGCGACTCCCTCAGGTACATCTAATGCTAGAAAATGTATAAATTCGCTTGTCACTCTAACCCTGAGCAAATACTATAAATTTTGTTAACCACCTCGTGAGGCGGTAAATTTTCGGGAAGAGTAAACAGTGGGTGATCCTGTTATGTTACTATTACCATTTTGATGGTTTGTTGTATTTGCGCATAAATTTGAGGATTATTTTGCTTGCTCTACCTGAGGGGTAATGAATAGAGTTGTAATTGTTAGTGTTGATGATCAAAACAATATACAATTACGTTTATTGTAATTATAAGAAAATATTCATAGCCCAGTTGTCGAAGCATTTAAAGAAAGTAAAAAGTAAAAAAAAATTATAGTAGAATGAAAACTATTGGAAAAAGAAGAGAATATGCTAAAATGTAAGAAAAAATAAATTTCACTCAATCCGAGATCGGGAAGTGGGAGGGGGTGAGTTTTTAAGGGTAAAAATCGGTTTATTGCGATTTTCGGCGAAACTACAAGTGCTATGGAAAAAAGTTCAATGACAAATTTGTAGGTAAGAAAAAGATTTACAACTTTTGTATTTACACTTTTTTACATAATCTCAAAATTTTTATGAAAAATTCTAAAGCTTTTTATGAAAAATAAGTTTTTCATTTTTTTATTTTTATGTTTTACAAAAAAAAATTTCTTTTTACGAAATTTGGTGAAAACTTGCCTTAGTATGTACCAAATACACTGTAATTTTTTGGAATTAAAAAATTTATTTTTTTACCTGATATTGATTTAATATCGAAAAAGAAACCTAATTTTCAATTGAAAATTCACGCGTCAAAATATCAGCTTTTTTAAGTCAGTGGGCTTTTTGTTCGTTAAAATCTCTACTTTCCGATAGTGTAAAAATAAATATACATTAACTAGGGGAAATTTGCTCAAAAAATGCAAAAACAAAGAAAACTTGTACGAAATTTTTTTTTTTCATCATTATGTACAAATTTTGAGATATTTATTAAAATTAACACTGTAATCACTTATGTTGCGTAAGATTTCATGGTACATTGACAAATAAAAAAATTATAAATAGTTATATTTTACTATAATTAACACACAATTAGGTTAATAATGTTTATATTTGATAAGATATCTACAGTATTATAAGAAAGTAACAGAATTTTCAACATAATCAAAACGTTAATAGAAATATTACAGTCACAAGGATTTTTCTGTAAACAAGCAGAAGAAGATGCTGATATAGTTAAGACTTCGATAGAAATTGCCACAGAATCAAATAAAATTGTCATTGTTGTGGGTCAAGATATTGATCTTGTAGTCCTTTTGGCAAACTGAGAGCAACAGAATGGGGCTGGAAACAACATCAACGATGCATTATGCCTAAATTTACAGAAAAGGAATTGATCCTGGAAATAGTACTCAAAACTATTCGCTGCAACTGTGAAAATGAATGTAATAATTTAAAATGTGGTTGCCGAAAATATGGTTTGAAATGCACAAATTTATATTTAAGTTATTAAACACTTTAACTTTTAAGAACATTAAAATCAAATTTTGGGAAACAAATTTACATCTCCTCTAAGTTTTAAAAATATTCACAATTTTGGAATGATTTTGTTGCTTTATTTCAAGCACAATGTCATTACATAGTTGTTTAAACAATCGCTTTAAAAATCTGAAATGTTAAGCGAACGTTTTTGCTAACTTAATTCAGATAACGATCAAAAATCAATGGACCCGATTGCATGGCTTTAAAACTACCATTTGTATTTGATTAAGCGTTATCACACTCGTCTAATTTATCGGTTTGCTTTATTATTTCAGTCTCTTTTTACAGCAGCGACTGTAATGCTTCTAGATAAATGTCGGATTTATCTCGAACCATTGGGCAAATCCAAAAAACGTAATGTTTCTCTTCCTTGTAATTACGCGACTGCACAGAGAATTTGATTAAGTGTATTGATTAACAATTTGCCAATATTCAGCAAGTAGAGAGGTTAATTGGTGATACATTTACGGTCGCCTAAAAGGCATTTATAGTGAATTGAGCCTGATTATATTTCATTTGAGTGTATGCCGACGTTAATTTGAAGCTATTTCCCATGGGAGAATGCGAACTCGTTTTGTTGGGGTCAATTGTAAATATCCAAACGAGAAGGTAAACCGGGGTATTTATATTACCGAATATTGATGATTGTGCAGGGGAATTTGTAATTTATGTCAAACTGCTAAGGTTTTGATTTACATTTTGGGGCAGAACAATTTAAATCAAATATTTGTCATCGAGAAAGGAGTTACCTATTTTCACGATACTCATCGAATTTATCAATATAATTTTGCATGCGACTAAACTGTAAAAATAAACAGACAAAAAAATAATAAAAAAATAAACAATGCAACACGATTGGCATTCTGGAATGGCAGGGAAAACATCATCAAAATTTGAAATTGAAATTGAAACATGAAAAAATGTATAATCGGTAGGATTATTGTGATATGTTTGTTACTTGTTGGTAAAAAATATCAAAAATCAGAGTAACTTTAAAACTTTCAAAAATTATTTATATAATATTTAAGCAGATTTAAGTTTCAGGTTTATTGAGGTTAACAGATATTTAGTATAATTCAATCACAAAATTAATTGCTTAATTTTTAATCTCACATTATTCTTACCTTCTTAATCTTTTATAATTTTACCCTGTATAATTGAGGCATTGTAAAACTATATCGAGTAATACTTTAATAATTAAGGTCTATTCATCATCATCATTGGTGCTACAGCCCTATAAAAGAGCCTCGACCTTCAAAAATCTATTACGCCACTCAGTTCTATCCATTGCCAACTGTTGCCAGTTTGCTGCGCCTATTTTTCTACCATCCTCTCGGCTGCCCCAATGAAAAAACACAGTATCTGCAGATATATACTTTTCGAGAAAAACGAAATTAACTTTAAAAATTTCGCCGTACTTACCTATAAACACTATTTAAGTGGAATCTTTTTTATTTAACTGTAAATACATTCAAAATATTTTGTGAGGTTGCCCTTTTTACAAATTTGTAGTTTAACCAAGTTTAAAGCAGATACTGTGTTTTACATTTTACCGGAGGTTAAATTCATATTTAAAAAAATAATACAAAACTACAGTATATATTTAGAAAAACTTTTATTATTTAAAAAAAATCATATTATCGTTCTTAGTAGTTAATCTTCTTCAAAAGACGTTATTAAATCTAATGAGTTATTATTTACAGAAAGGTTTTCCCAAAAATATCTTCGGTTTATCGGCATTACAGGAACTAAAGCCTTAAGGATAGCTTTTTTCTTTTCTTCTGGAATTCCCCTAGTAAGTGTTAGTGGTTCGGGTAAGTAGTGCTCAGCTGCATATTTTTTTTGCAAAAAGTCAAGGTCGGTGTAGTCTTCGGTAAAGTTTGTTTTGAAAAATAGTGTTTTTGATCCTCTTTTAAAATTCACTTCTACAACCGAATTTATCTGAAAATTTTTAAGACATTGTCGTTTTTTCTTGTAGCTCTTCTTTTTTTCTCCCATTTATATGATTTTTCGACCTCTAAAACTTCTAAAGCCTTTCTTGAGGATTTAATAACATCTTTCAAATCATTAAAATCGTATACGTTCTCAACTTTATTTATTTTTTTTTTTCAATATTTCCATGGACCCCATCTGCTGACATATAGGTGTGACCTTTAGTTAAATATTTTATAGTTATTTCGTTTACTGACGAATCTGGACAGTTGAGAATCACAGTCAATGCCGAAAAAATTGTCCAATTTTTGTTTTGGGCAGTACAATTGTCTGCCCAAAAATAAATTTTGTAACATCACGTTCTCTATTTATAACTGTAAAAATGGAATCAACGATGTTTGGTGCGTTTCGACCTGCCATTCCCTCGTGCCAAACTACGCAGTAGCTATTTAACCCAGATTCCTTATGGATAGGTGCAAATGTTTCGTTAAAACATACTAATCTTCTGGCAAAAAAAGTATCTTTAATCCCTGGCATTATGGGAAGCAAAATGACTTTTTGTAAGTCCATTGGAAAAAACTTTACATGTGCTGGTGAGGTTTTTGCAAGATCAACATCGGATTTATAGAATTCGTTAGCCCTTTTTGCTTTATCAATGTGAATTTTATAATGTGTCTAGACTTTCCGGAGGTATTTCTTTATTTTCCTTGTCTGCTTCCTTTTCTAAGTTTTTGAAAACTTAACAATCTAGATATTTGTCCGATTTTGGCATTTTTAAAGAAATGTCCATTTCCTTATTAGTAGACCTATACATTTCTATTGAACAATAGCCAGGATATTTTTCTAAAAAGTTTGAAAATATTAAACTAATTGATAAGTCTCTGGGTAAATACCTTATGTTTGGTGCGTTATGTCGTCTATAATGACTTACAATTGGATGAAAGCTTTCAATGTGTGCTTTAATTATATCTCTGTCTAATATCTTTTTTTGGTACTTGCCTCTATTTTCTTTCACTGCTGTACCCAAAGGAGCACGTTCCATTGCATTGCACAGTTCGGTAATAACTGAATCATTTGTATAACCCAAAGTGCGTAATAAAAAATTACGACAAACTTTATCAGTGTTTCCATCGGCTTTGGGCAAATAAAACTGACGCGTTTTATTTATTTTTTATATATATTTTCTGTAGAAGTGACTGTGCGTCTGTTAACTGTTTTGATACAAACATGTTTTGAGAGCCATACTCGTCGTTGGCTATAGTTAGTCTGCCAATAATCTTTCCATATTTTTTTTAGATTCCTCCATCTGAGATTTGGCCTACTCTTACTTCTACTTTCCACAGGTTCTGACAAGGATTCTTCTAGGAGGGTTGTTCTGCTGTGATCTGGCCAGATGTCCTGCCCATCTTAGTCTTCGTATTTTTATAAGAGAAACTACGTCTTTACCACCAAATATATATTTATATCTGTGATATATCTCATAGTTGTACCTCCTTCTCCAAACATCATTTTCACAGATGCCATCGAATATTCTTCTCAGGATTCTTGGTTCAGATATAAGCAGCTTAAGCAGGAGGTTTTCATCTGCCTTGGAATGGTCCATGTCTCCGATTTATATGTCAACACTGGTTGTATAAGTGTTTTGTATATGGTTATTTTTGTTTTTTGGCTTAAGTTTCTGCTTCTCATATGTCTACTTAATCCAAAATAGCATTTGTTTGCTAGGATTATTTTTAGCTTGATTTTTTCAAAAAAAAACCATGTAGAGGAAGCAAAATCATTGTATTATAAACAAAGTTTCAAAAGTTATGCATCATTCAAAATTTTCGCCACTATTAATTATTTCGAGAAACTAATATTTTGGATTATTTATAATAAATATATCCAAACGTTGACATATATTTTTTGTTTTAAAAGGGATCCTGTTTTTTTAGAAATTTAAAAACTATCAATTTGTTGCTAGATTTGAGCTTTAATATTGCTAATACGTCGATCAATTATTTTCTGTGGCTGAATCTTCCATTCTTCTCTAAGGTAAGTTCATCATGGATTGTAGGAGGATTACTTTTGGGCATTAACAGCTCTGAGGAGCACAATGCATGTTCAACGAGGTTCATCTCTGGAGACCTCGCAGGCCATTCCAAATTGCGAATATCTTCTATCTTAAAATAGTCATTAACTGTTTGAGTTTTATATGGGCGAGCGTTATCATCCATAAATACATAATTTTTACCCACAGCTTCTCGCTTTGATCTCATAAGAGGTTTAAAATCCGTGTGATATACCTTTGTCTTGCTAGAGTTCTGTCAATAACCACCGTGCATATAACTATATGATATCGTCCGTCCACCTGCCATAACACCTGCCCAAAATATATCACTGCCACCAGCGAAATGAAGTATGGGACGGACATGTGCAGCTTTTGTTGGCTCTCGCCAAACACACATTAGCCGGTTATTACTGTTTAAACAGATTCTGATCTCTGAAAAAGCACAACATTTCAGAACTGCTGATGCAGCTGTATGTGTTCTTGAGCTTACTGGAGGTGGTGCAAAACATGTCTAGTTGGCAGCTGAGGACATTTTATTGATCACCGACTCCTCAAACCTAACATATAATTATTAATTAAAATTATTTTTATTGTAGCCAACGATACTCTGACTCCTGGTAGCATGTCTGAAGACCCTTTGAATGGCTGGAACAGACATAGATACATTTTTCTGAATGAAAATATTGATATATCTATTCTGTTTCTCATGTTGCTGATTGGTAAATCTGGCTCTACCAGAGCAAGCTTTATTCTGTATAGAATTTTCTCCAGAAACATATTTCATATCGGTAAGACATCACTTTAGGAAACATCTACTCTTTCCGTCACGAACCGATGTGAATGGACTTTTTATTAGTACAGTACAGTACTAATAGTGTGTACAGTAGTGTACAAACTTAAATGCGGCGACTGTCCAAAAACTTACATTGGTCAAACTGGTAGAACTTTAACCGAACGTACAGCAGAACAAAAACGGGCTTTCAATAATAGAAAAACAGATTCTATGTACGCACTTTACCTTAGAGACCAGAATCATTCTTTTAATCTAGGTAAATTAAAAAATACAGACACAATTCTTACTGTATGCAAATACGATTCCAATAACCAGAGTCTGTATAAAAGAAAACTTTAAAACATTGGATACATTAAAAATATTAGCAAAAACGATTTTAATAAACGTGTTGTTATTAAACAATATAATTAAAATTATATTTTTACAGAAGCCAACTAAAACACATATGGCGTAGAGGCACTTCTGTATATCTTTATTATTTACTCTTTTTCAAGAATGTGTTAAAAATTGCACTGTCTAATGCTGTTCCTTGTTTCAGTGTCATTTTAGTTCCAAATCCTAGTCTTCTATATACTAACTTATGCTTTCCTTGGATCGACACATATGTGCATTATAATCACTTCTAATTATTACTCCCTTTTCTAATAGAATGTGTCTAAGTATATCTTCTAATTAACCATACAAAGCTTTTCTTTCATTCTCGCCCAGTCAAAATTAATAAAGACAAACACTCTACATTAACACTTTTTATCAAGTAAAATTTTACTCTTACATCTTGTACTACACATTATCTTTCATTTCTGTATCCGGAATTATACCAATTCAAGGGTAAATAGTGAATGATTTGCGGGAATAAAAGAATATTCCTAACATCGTTTAAGTAAGCTTGGATTTGCAGTTTACCTATTTTGCTATCAAAGTCTTCTAACTTCTCGTTGCTTCATATAGGATCGCTACTAGGCTATTAGCTTTTGAAATTTTTCAAAGCGAAAAAACAATACTATATTTTTCCCTGAATCATTCCTCTAATTTTCTACCTCAATATTGAAAACTATTACTTGTAGCTAATCCGTAATAATTCCTTCTTTCTAATTAATTTCCTAGCATATAAAATTATTTTTTGACAATGAAAAATAAAATCCTTCTTTCTTAGTATAGTTCCCGTAGAAGACAGACAATTCTGTTCTCCTGTGTTAGTGATAAAGCCTAGGAAATCAGTACCATACACACGAGATAAGTACCACGAATCCATTGCAAACACCGCGATTCCACGAAGGAAGAATTAAAGCTCATACGAGAAATCACCGCGTGTAAAATCTGCTAAATTGAATATAATGAAATACAAACTATGGTCAAGTTTCAATCATATTTGATACAGGTAAAAGGTTTATTTCATAAATTATGTTAACGAAACAAATTTGTTTATGTTACAGATATTAAATATAATACTATTTATTATTCTCAATTTCTACCATTCACCGTACAAGTATATAAGTCCATATCACTTTTAATATACACAAAAATGTGAATATAATTTATTTCTTATTTTATCTACATGTAGAAATAATTTTTTTTTTATAAATTTTGAAATGTTCTCTCTTTTTTCTGTCTTTTCATTTTTTCTACATTTTCGAATTAAAACAATATATTTTCAATTCCCTATTGGAGTTTGTAGTAATCAATAACAAATTAAAATTTCATTGCCAGACTTTGTGAATCGCAGTTAAACGATTTTTCTTTTTCTATCATTTTCCAAAGCACTGAAGGCTTTTCTTAACGAATTCCATCGTTATCACTGATTGCCTTTATATTCATAATTAACGATGGCGTCAAAATCATAAATGAGTCATGTAGAAGCATCACAGATCACTCATCCTCTCGCTCTACTAGAGAGAGAGAGCATGATGACTCTGGTTCAGCGTGTTGTACCTGTTGTTCAAAGGCAGCGAATTATTGACATCCCGTTGCGTGCATATATCATCCTGGATGGAGTGGTAAATGAAGGCTGAGAATAAATTGACGGCACTGAGCTATAGTTCTGCCTCGTGTTTATCTATTATTGGAGTATGTTATATACAATGTGGAACAGTTTAAAGGTTTTACTTACAAAGTGTTGTCATTTTGAATAACGTATCCGCAACAACTCAAAAGGCATGAGCCTCAACATATAAAATATGCTACAAAATATACACAACAAATTAAACATTAAAAACAAATTATTTAAAAAAGCATGGAAGTAAAGCTAATAATGTGTACTCCATTATTTAAAGATATTGGAAAAGCGTTTCCACCGAGTCATTATTTACAAACTAATAATTTTTGTCAATTATCTGTGTGAATTTTGCTATATATTTATGAGAGAATTGAATTTAGTGCTTATTATAAATACAAAGAAAGAAACTCTACAAAAGAAAACAGAAAGCCAAAAAGTTTGGATAACTCAAGAAATACTGAAAATCATGGAAGAAAGAAGAAAATGTAGAAACAAAAAACCCAAATAAGTACAGAAAAAAAAAACAAATTAATAAGGAACAATAAAAGAATCTAACGAAAAATGGATGATGGAAATTTTAGAGAAAACACCAGGTTTCTGATGATACACATTTTCAGCTTGGAGAATTTGTTGTCGTTTAATTTGTTACGAACAAAATGAATCGATTTTTTGATGCTAAAATTACAGATATTTCTGACGAGGAGGTCACACTTCAATGGTTAAGGAAAAAGTCGTCAAAAATAGTACATTGTTTACCGGGTAGGAAAAGCTTAACGTTCCTGGACGACTGTGAAGATTGCTAAGTCGAGGCGCAGCGAGCAGCAACAGATCCAGGAATGTGGCTTTTCCTACGAGGTAAACATACTATTTTTCCGCAAATCGTTTAAAATTCGACAGATATTGATTGATTTAAAAAAAACGCGATAATTTTATTCCCAAATAAATGGTGCTTTGAAATTCCTAATAAAATTACTTGGGTTACTATGGAAACGTATTGAGGTTGAATTGTCAAACTTGACGCTTATAAATTTAATTGCTGGTGTTCTCGAAAGTAAAATGATAAGTGATGATGAAATTTCCATTCCTGGGACTCCTCCAGAGCTGGTTGAGGCAGTGAATACTGCTTCATTAGAATTATTGCCAAAGAAATCAAAGAAAAGTACGAAAATGCATACAGACGTTTTATGGATTATCGCATGAGTAAAAATACGAGTTCTTTCTCAGGAAAATGTTGTAATGGCATACTTCCTAGACCTTTGTTTAAAGATGAAATCTTCAACATTATGGGCCAATTATTCAATGCTGAAGTCAACCCTTGCACTTAAACACAATGTAGATATATCTACATACTCAAAACTTCGTTCTTTATTGAAACGGCAAGCTCAAGGTTATAGGGCAAAGAAAGTTAAGATTTTAACGAAGGAAGAAATTGAAAAATTTATCCAGGAAGCTCCAGATAAAGAAAATTTAATGATTAAGGTAATTTACAAGGTTTTAGTTTCTATTTAGATTATAGCTTTATTTATTTTTTAGGTGGCTGTAATATTTGGTATTTCTGGGGCCTGTAGAATGGATGAGTTAGTCCGAATGACTGTACACGATATAGAAGACTTAGAATCTAAGCTTTTAATCAGCATACCTGATTCGAAAACCAACAAACCAAGATCATTTGTAATTAATCAGATCTACTTGAATGTTTATCGAAAGTATGTTTCGTTAAGACTAGAAAATATGAACAGTGACCGATTTTTCTTTAAATATCAAAGCGGAAAGGGTTGTAGACAAGTGGTAGGAATTCATCAATTTAGAAAAATGCCCAAAATAATTGCTACTTATTTGAACTTGGTAAATCCGACAGAATATACTGGTCACTGCTTTCGTCGGTCTTCTGCAACAATATTGGTTGACTCTGCTGCCGACATAACTAGTTTAAAGAGGCATAGCGGATGGAAGTCATCAAACGTTGCTGAAGGATATATCGAAGAATCGCTTAACAATAAGGTTGAGGTGGCAAATAAAATTTTCACAGTACAAAATATTCAACAAAATAACACTTCCACTCTGCATGTTGTCCAAAATGTTTCTCATAGTTCTAAGAGTGTTCCTCCAATGTTCAATAATTGTACTAACTGTCAAATTACTGTAAATATAACAAATTGATCTTAAAAATGTATTCAGTAATGACTTGATGTTTTCAAAATATAAATTAATTGCCTTATAAGCAATGTGTTTCTATCATTTATGTAGAACACTAACAACTGTACGGAAATATCATTTCCTTACAGTAAGGAAATGACATTTCCTTACAGTAAGGAAGTTCTGACTTTTTCTTCAAGAAATTTTGACAGGAATGTCAAAATTTCCTAGCGATTTGCGGAAAACAAATTTACTTTGCTTATCCAGAAATCGAGGATATCGCCATAGTTCAGAAAAAACAGATTATACAAAGAATACAATTCCCCTCAGAAGAGGAACATTTATTTTCAGAGGGATTTCCAACCTTACGTTAGAATAACTAAGAAAGTGCCAAATTACCAATGTACCACCAAAGAACCAACATCTGTCTTTTGTTTTTTAGAAATAAGTGTTTTTCTTTTATGTTTTAAGTTTTTTCAATATTTTAAACACAAATTTGTATTCATTTTTGAAATATTGATTTTTAGTGAAAAAATCTTGTGTTGATTTGTACAATTTATTGCATAAAATAGTTTAGATTTTTTTTTTGTGTGATCGGTTTTACCCCAAAGCTTGCTTAAGAGCAACATAAACGCAATTCACCACTCGATCGGTTTTACCCCAACCTACAACATATACGAATGTATATGTGAAAACTACCGTGGAATCACGCTGTTGAATGCGGCATACAAAATAATGTCCAACGTAATGTATGAAAGACTTAGACCATACGCTGAAAAAATAGTTGGCAAATACCAATGTGGCTTCTGTAGACAGAAGTCAACAATAGACCAGATATTTGTTCTGCGGCAGATCCTTGAAAAAACAAGTGAATATAACATCGACACACATCATCTCTTCATAGACTTCGAAAGCGCATATGACAATATAAACCTAGAATTCCTAACAAAAGCAATGAAAGAATTTAATATACCAACACAGCTAATAGAATTGATAAAAGAAACATTAAAACTAGAAAGTAAAATCCGGATACAAAACGAATTAACGGAAACAATAGATGTGAAGAAGGGACTACGCCAGGGAGACGCTCTATCATGCATATTATTCAACATCATACTTGAAAAAATAATAAGAGACACAACAGTTATTACCCGAGGAACAATAATTAATAAAAGCGTGCAAGTACTATCATTTGCAGATGATGTTGACATAATCGCAAGATCAAGAAGAGAAATGATAGAGGCATTCACTCAAATAGAACGAGCTGCAAAAAATAGTGGTCTTAAAATCAATCAGACAAAAACAAAATATATGCCTGCGAATAAAAACGCACAAATAAGGCAGCTGCCAAATTTAACAATAGGAGAATACAACATTGAGGCGGTGAAAAACTTTACATACTTAGGATCCCTAGTTACGTCTGATAACAACGTTGCAGAGGAAGTGAAGAGGAGGATATTTATTGCCAATAAATGTTACCATGGCTTAATTAGGCAACTAAGATCAGATAACGCCTCCAGAAAAACAAAATGCCAAATATACGAAACCTTAATAAGACCGGTACTCACATACGGTTCAGAAACCTGGACACTCTCTAAAAGGGAGGAAACGCTGTTAGCCACCTTTGAAAGAAAAATCTTGCGACACATATATAAGGGCACAAAAGAAAACGGGATTTGGCGGAGAAGGTATAACTTTGAACTATACAACATATACCAGGATCCGGATATCATAACATTCATTAAAATAGGAAGGCTACGTTGGATTGGACATGTGGAAAGAATGGAAGAAGGCGAAATACCAAACAAAATATTCAAACAAGTGCCAGTAGAAAAAAGAACAAGAGGAAGACCGAAGCTGAGATACGTAGAACAAATAGAAAATGATATAACAACATTAAAAATTAAAAACTGGAAAAAAAAGCACGAAACAGGTCAGAATGGAGAAGAATCCTTGAACAGGCCAAGACCCAAAAAGGGTTGTCGAGCCAGTGATGATGATGATGACAACATATACGAGAAAAAACTGTTAGGATAATTTTAAAAGAAAAACCACTAATTGGCACTTCATATATTATGATACTTTAACATATATAATTTGCATCTTTCTCAATTCACAACTAATCATAAAAACATGAAAAAATCCTCAAATTTTGGCCGGTTTTACCCCGTTCGACGGTATTTAGCTAACTTTCTAATGTTTATCAATACAAATTAATCACCACTCTTCTTAGAGCACTTTTTAATGCAAAATTATGGTATATACAAAACTATTAATTTTTAAGTTAATTTTGAACTACAACCGTATATTTTCTAAAAGAAATGCATTTTTAATGCATATTATTGGGTAAATTAGTGCATATTTGTGGATATATTTTTAATTTTTTGGCATATTGTCTAATCCTAATAAACTATTCTAGGCATATACACAGTAAATCATGTAGAACTTTAAATAAATATAGGATCCCGAAATATAAACATTTCTTTTAATGAGTACTTTATTCCGCAACAATATATGTTTCCAACATTTTCCCTTTCTAATCATTTTCATTTTTATTTCTCAATCAGCTAATCGAACTCTGCTCCCTCAACTGTGCCACTTTTTGCCCAGTTTCATTATTGATTGTTAAGTGTTAGCGTCTCATAAAACTGACGATAGCTGTTAACTCTCAACCGGAATAAGATAATGTATCCAGCACTATTGGGGCTCTTTTCAGGCGGGTGCAGAGTGTTTGAAGAAAACCTATACCTCCTGTTGTTATTTTTGTGTTTCCGAAAAACTGGTGTCGTAAAATTGATTAGTTCTTTTTCTTTCTTATTAAAAAAGCCGACATAAAAAGTTAGAGCGATAATGATTGTTTGTTTTTCTCCGACGTTAGAAAATATAATTGGAAATTAAAAATTGGAAATATAATTGAATTTTCTGATGAAATATGAATTTTTAAAGAATAATTTTGTTGCTAAGACTTAAAAATTAGGCCGAAATTACACGGTTCCAATTACACGGCGTTTCACTACTATATTTTGCACATATATAGTACATTTGGAAATGATTGATATCTTACATTTTATTGCACTTGATAAATCACAATATAACACCATACAACAGTGACAGAGATTATTTAAAATAAAATATTCAGCATTGTTTACATTACACAAGCATCTAAAACGCCAATAGGGATAAAATCCATTCATATACACGATACTGTGAAACAATCGATTAGAAGAAAAATTCATTCATTTTATCCACAAAAAAGAATTTCCACATTAGATAAACTTTTAGTAGACATAAATAAAGACGAATCTTTGCCAACAATTTCAAGAGATAAATTGTGGAAATTTTACGTGTATTAGAATTTGTTTATGAGAATAGCAATAGAAAATTTGCGCTCATAGAGAAAGAAGAATTTATTTTTTGGAGAAGGCAATATTAAAGAAAAAGTTAAAAATTGAGGATATAAGGCAAAAATATTTTTTATTTGGTTGAAATATGAATTAATGAACGGCATTTTGTAAAAAAAGTTTGGGAAGAGAATCTGGTTACAAGTTTACATGTTTGTCAGGCATTTGTAGAAGGTTTGTTTATTGGCTTAAAATTTCCAAATGGTAAATGTCGCCGTTTAATTATCACTCACATTGGAGCAGAAAAATGCATTCGATCAGTGTATACTACCAATTATGACATACGGCTGCGAAACTAAAGAAAAAGATAATGTCGAAACTCAGTCATTTAAAGGTCAATGGAGCGATGCGTGCTAGGTATAACAAAGAGAGATCGAAAAAGAATAGAACGGATCAGACAGAAAAGCAAGGTTACTGATGTATTTCATAGAATACAATCCTTAAAATGGTAGTGGGCTGGACATAGAAGAACTGACAATAGGTGGTCCATTAGAATTACACTGTGGTATCGAAGAGGCGTCAAAAGACCAAGAAGACGTACAAATTTAAGATGGGAATATGGCATAAGGCAAGAAGCCGGTACAACATGGTACAGAAAAGCAAATTTAAGACATTTGTGGGCAGCTATGACGAATGAATATGTAATGAAGGCTAGGATTTAAAAAATTATCAGACTTAAAAACAAACATGACTTATCCATATTTCATAAACCTACCCATACTGACACTGTTTGCTGGCAAGTCTATAACCTGAAAACCAACTTCTGAAATGTAATCTTACACGATTCTTGCGGTGTGTGCCCTTGCATTGTCATGCATAAAGATTAATTCGTCTCCAATGTAGTCGACGTAAGGTACGATATGAATTGCTAAAATCTCCTCGATATATCTGGCAGCCGTTAAACCTCTTCTTCCGTGAACACGGTCGTCCCTACGAATGAACTCAAGATCGGTTCGTGCTCCTATAGAAATTGCACCTCAGATCATGCAGAAACCACCCCCATAAGTACTCCGCTCTTTAAAGCAGCATTCTGCAAATCTCTCTCCTGGTCTCCGGTACACTGTCCTTCCTCGGTCACTACCATAGAGGCATATTTTGGTCTCATCTGAGAAGAGAACAGATCCCATTGTTCCAACGTCCAATTCCGATGATCCTGTGCAAAACGCAGGCGTGCTTGCCGATGAGCTGAAGTAAGTTTTGGACCAATCGCAGGTATTTTAGGGGTCAGGTTATTTTCCCGCAGTCTTCGTCTCACTGAGCACTGACTAACAGCCACTCTTCGCACCTCACGGAGCTGTCGTTGCACCTGAACGGCATTAAGGTGACGATTTCTTAATGTTGTTGACACAATAAAGCGGTCATCACGAGCGGTTGTAAATCGCCGTCTGCCTGTTCCAGGTCGCCTATTAAAGGATCCAGTCTCCTCATAACGTTGGCACACTCTTCGAACCGCTGCGCGTGTCATATCCAATTGTCTAGCAACAGCTCGCTAACTAAGTCCATTTTCGATTAGAGCAATAACTTGGGCGGCTTTTTGTAGCGTAGATGCATTAAACTAACACACTTGAACACTGTCGAGATTATGAAAAACGAATAATATGCAAATTGCACTTGCAAAAGCAATACTTTTACAATTAGACAAATTTGTTATTTTCGTGACAATCACCACATAAACACGTTTCATTTGTTTACTGGTTACTACGCATGTAAACGATAAGCCTTCTTGATAAATTTATACTCACATTAAAGCACATTAAATTGTCTTTCAAACAGTCTTTGTTTTTGTGATCTGATGAATATTTCTTGAAAAAAATATAGTTAAAGTCAAAGGACCGATTTCTACACACGTAAGTGTATATTCGACGTATGCAAAAACATGGCGGCAAAACGTCACTGTTAATGTTTGTACATGAAACACGCTTTCGCGTTGCACCTATGCCTTCGTACAGTACAAAATACTAATTTATTTAGCACTCCACTGATAAACCCGTTTTATTTTCCAATACGAGCATTTTATTTTGAACTCGCGTGCTTTAATCTATCTTGTGTAAGCATACTATCATCGCTTTTGTTGAACACCTGTGTGTTATCTGGCTGGAAACAGAAGCTGAAAATATGACTGTTTGTCGGGTATTATGCAAGTACTGCAAACAAAATCCCTTTACTGTTGTATAATCTTTAGTGCAGTCACTTGTTACGAGTTGTATAAGCTTGGTTTTACTCGGTTTTTTATTCGCTTGTGCCGTAAATGTTAGTTGTTTTTATTATACATGATCCCGAATGTGAAAATACTTTTTTTTTTATTAAATTCAACGCTTGTAAAATGAGGTTTATGATTTGTTTGTATAGTTACAGTATCAGTTTAGTATCATTCACAAAAATATAATGTTAAGTTTAGGCACAGGATATTGCTTAAAGAGAGTCAGTAGGTTCACTCTCGCATTTTCACGGTTTCAATTTTGTATCCACTCCTAGGTATGTGCGCAATATATCTGGCGAAAAATGCTGCTGTTGTAAGATTTAAAATATTCCATCAGTTTCAAAGAATATTCCAAAATTATAATAAAATAATTAATACCTATAGGTATATATTATAATTATTAAAAAAGTTCTTCAAAAAGTGGAAAATAAATTTCATAAATAGTAAAATTCTTCACATACCCACTATACACACTTCGAAAGTTTGAAATCTAATCTAATCAAATCATTAATCATAAGTAATAAGTTTCTTGGACCACTTAAAACAGAATATTAAATAGCTGAGTAGATTTATATCGCATGTTAGGATTCGATCAATTAATTTTCTACTCAGCCTGAGGCCTTCTTTAAGTCAATAAATCAAAATGTGTCTTAAGGGAAATCTAGTTTTATCCATAGTAATCTATCATATTTTGTATGTCGCTATATGTTTATTAATATTAAAAATACTGTGTAGTGCCGTTTTAGTAGTCATCTTGTTCATTTTTTTTATCTGAATATATTCGTTACATCCTCCCTTTATTTGCTATGTCGCATGTTAAGATTCAATCAGTTGTTTATTTTGTACTCAGCCTAAGGTCTCTCTCTCTCTCTCTCTCTCTCTCTCTCTCTCTCTCTCTCTCTCTCTTCAATCCTGACCCCCCTGGGGGAGTGTAGTGGTCGACGTGATGTCGTGTATTGTCCGTCTCCAGAGATCTCTGTCTCTGGTCATTTCTTTTAATTCATGCATAGGTCTTTGGCATATTCCTGTAATTTGATCTATCCATCTTGTTGGGGATCTTCCTCGTGATCTTCGGCCTTCTACCTTTCCTTGTATTTTGAGTCTTTCCATGTTTTCTGTGTTTGCTCTCATAACATGCCCAAAATATTTTAATTGTTGGAGATGGACTTTACTAGAGAGTCGTTGGCTAACTTTTAGCTCTCTTAAAATTGAATTATTTGTTCTGCGGTCGGTCCAAGAAATTCGTAACATTCGTCTCCAACAGAACATTTCAGTGGCGTCTATCTTTCTTCTCTCCGATTGTCTCAGAGTCCAAGATTCACATCCTTAGGTCAGTATTGGAAATATTAAGCAGTTGATCAACCTCATCTTTATAGCTCTTGAAATTTGACAGTCCTTCCATATTTTGGTCATTTTTGCTGTGGCAACTTTTGCTACATCAGATCTACGTTTAATATCTTCTTGTAATGACCCTGTGTTTGTGATTAATGATCCCAGATATAAGTATGAGCTCACAACCTCGAACCGGTCAATTGTGGTTATGTGTAGATGATTGTTGTGTAGTCTATCCACTATCATCATCTTTGTCTTTGATATGTTTAATTGCAGACCAAATATTTGACTTTCGTTTTCGATCAGTCGTATAAGTTCTATCAGCTCTGCTTGACTATTTGCAAGAAGGGCTGTGTCATCTGCGAAACGTAGGTTGTTTAGTTTATGACCATTTATTGAGATGCCCTTTTCCCATCCTTCAAGTGCTCTTTGCATAATATACTCCCCATATATGTTGAATAATTGTGGAGATAGTATACATCCTTGTCTGACACCCCGTTCTGGATGAAATTCGTTACTACTGATCCAGTAGTGTGTTCATATAGTTCGGTTATAAGCGTAATTAGATGTTGTGGTACGCCTACTTCTTTTAGTATTCGTCATAAGTGTCTCCACTTGACCCTGTCGAACGCTTTACGGTAATCTATAAAACAGATGTATAGTGGGATGTTGAATTCCCTAGATTTCTCGATTATCTGTCTTATATTCAGCAGGTGTTCTCGAGTACCTCTACCTTAGGTAAATCCAGTTTGCTCTTGTGGAATTTCTCTTTGAAGGAATGTTTTCAGTCTCTCATTGATTATATGTACCATTATCTTGCTGACATGGGATATAAGAGAGATAGTTCTATAATTGTCGCATTTATGGAAGCTGCTTTTTTAGGTATGGTCGTTATTGTAGATTTTGTCCAGTCTTCAGGCCATTGTTTGGAAAGCCATATTTGGTTACAGAGTAGATGAAGTAACTTTATATTCCTTTGTTTTTGGTATATTGGCCTAAGGTCTCCTTTAACGTAAAAAATCAAAATTTGTCTTATGGTAAATCTATTTTTATTCATAGTACCCCTATCATTTCTCGTATGTCGTTATATGTTCATTAATATTAAAGATACTGTCTAGTGCCCTTTTAGTAGTCGCCTTGTTTATTTTTTCTATCTGAATATATTTGTTACATCCTTCTTTTTCATTTTTTATGTTGCATAATTTACCAATTTCGCCAATTTCGCATTGGGCACTATAATTTAAATATAATTTCTGGCATATGATTGCTATGGCTGGCTCTGACATAGTCTTATCTGGAGGCCTAATTTTCGACGAATTTTTCCAATATTTGTGGCTGTATATCGGCAATAACGTGGCGAATGTTATTCTCTAAGTGGTCAATAGTTTCAGGCTTATTGGCGTAGACTAGCGACTTCACATATCTTTAAAGGAAATAGTCAGGCGGTGTTAAATCGCACGATCTTGAAGGCCAATTTACAGGTCCAAAACGTAAAACTATACGGTTACCAAAGGTTTCTTTCAATAAATCAAATGTAACAATAAGTCTTGTTAAAACCACAGCTTTTGCACATCATAGTTGTTTAAATGAGGAATAGAAAATTCAGTAATCATGGTTCTATATCAGTCACCATCGACTGTAACGTTCTGACCAGCATCCTTTTTGAAGAAATACTGACCAACGATTCCACCAGCCCACAAAGTACACAAAACAGTCAGTTTTTCTGGATATAATGGTGTCTTAACATACACTTGAGGATTATCTTTAATCCAAATACGACAGTGTTTTGTTTGTTGACATAGCCATTCAACCAAAGTGAGCTTTATTGGACGATTATGTTAACCAAAAAATGAACTTAGTGCGCGATACATATGTCAAACAGAACCATGATTTTCAAAATAAATTTGCACAATTTGAAAGCGTTGGTCTAGTCTATTTACGCTAAAATGCCAAATCAAACTAAACATAAATCACTTAACAGCTGTCACAATATCAAAAAAGTGTTGCCAACTTACATTTCTATACCTCTAAAAAAAAACACCCTTTATAATTCAATCGATTACGTAATGTAATCTGTAGTGTACTGGTATTTTAAACTGAATTAGCCATAAAATTTGCGCGTGAGATTTACTTATGACAAACTACTAGACATTTCTCATATTTACACTAAAAAGCATTGTTTTGTTCAATTTTCCCCTATAATTTCATTTTAATTTGCTTTTGAGCATTAGTTGCACAAACCAATTTCAAACTCAAATAGATCGAATGCTATTAACATTAATATTGAAAACTTATAATACCATTGAAAGAGCCCCGATAAAGGCTGGCCATCAATTGTGCGCAACAGCCCTACTTTCACCCAATATCCCGTTTGTTCCATTTTGTCCTCTATGGCCTCTAACCGCAGCTGTCCCCGTTTATTTAAAACTCTATTCAATTCTATGGCATCAAATTCAATCTCTATAGACATTAATTGTTGACGAAAACATATTTCCCTCGACCGTCGCCCTGCGGCGGCATCGTGCCTTTAATCCACCATCGGAGCCGTCACCGGCAATTTCTTGCCAGGGGCGTTGCTGTAAAATTTAATTTTTCTTCGAAACATCTGCCGGTGTTTTTCCGCAAACTGGAAAATACAATTTTGTACTCACGCCTCTATTTTTAAAACCGAAGCTGTGGTGGCAGTATGAATAAATAATAAACATTCATCATCACACAATTTAGAATATTTTATTCCACCAGTTGTTGTGAAAGTAGACTAAATATAAATCACTAAAACAAAAGCAAAAACAATATACAGGATGAGTCATAACTATTGGGACATAGACTACGGACAGGTTAGTTGGACCAAAATATGGCTATTGAGCCAAATATGCCTTAATAAAATGTTGTTGAGAAAAAAGATACAGGGTGTTAAAGTGGAAATTTAAAATTTTATTTTTGGCTATAACTTTCATGTTTGTAAACATTTATAAAAATTTACAGATGGCTACTATTGAATATCAGAAATTATAATTTGATGCATACTTTGATATATCTAATAGAGGGCGCCATATATGCCACATACGTGGCATACTTTTACACTTAACTTTTTTGTTCTTCAAGTTATTGGTATTCTTGATAAAAACTATTAAAGATACATTATTTAAACAAAAAAGGTATACGTGTTAATAACTTCAAAACTCAACAGTTTTCGAGATAATCGCATTTTACAAATCAACTACTTAATTCTGATTTAATGCAATTACTCCAGGCAATGAAAGAAAAATAGATAAAAACATCAATTCTTCTGAATTTTGTTATAGAATACCTTTAATAAAGTCAATAGTTAACGAAATATTTAATAAAATAAATATATCAGCAGGATAAATAATAATAACATTTGATAAAATAACAGAATAATTGGATTTTACATCAAACATTTTACGTTTTGTATTAAAGTCATAATCAAATCATTTTATTTACAAACCAAATTAAAAAATAGTTAAACTAAATAACATTAAACTTTTTATCAAAGTCAGTGTTCGATATGTCCACCATTTTCTTTAATTCATTTGTCAATACATTCCATAAAATATCGTCTCATATTATAAAAGCATCATTGGTTTTAAAGAAACAGCTGCAGTATTTATTATAGTTGTTTTAAGTATAATAATTAGTAATTTTTTGAAATTTTTATGAATTAAATAATTATTATTATCTCACCACAAGAATATGACTACCACGAACAATCCAACGTTCAGGAAAGTGTATTTAAATACTGTCGCACTCCGCTTTCTCTGTAATGTAATGGTGTACTATCTTGTACAAACCTGATATTTGGCCTTAAGTTTGATGACAATTTTTTCAATAAAACAATAAAATCATTTTATAAAAAATGTAGATAAATCTCACCATTTAAATTGAAAGGTAATTCGTATATCTGTAAAATATCATTTAAAATTCATATTTAAAATTCAGTCCCATGGTTTGGAACCATTGATAATTATTTTTTTTCGGATATGCGAATTACCTTGCAAGTTGAATGTCGAGATTGATTTACATTTTTAATAAAATGATTTTTATTGATTTATTGGAAGAATTGTTATCAAACTTAAGGCAAAATATGTGGTTTCTACAAGATGGTACAACATTACATTACAGTGAAAGCGGAGTAAGACAGTATTTAAATACACTTTCCTGAACGTTGGATTGTTCGTGGTATTCAGATACATGTTCACATGTATCTGAATAAACCACAACATGGAAACTTTAGGAGGCAAGTCCAGAAAATACTTTATGCAAGCATGATACAACGTCATTAATCAATCTCTTTGCAGTACATTCGTGCCAGATAAAATGTTCTGAATTTTCATTTTCATCCATTACAGTGAGGTTAAATGTCCCAAGCTGCCATTTATAAAAAGCAACTAAAGACTTTAATAAAGGAATTGGTAAACATTGCTGGAGGTCAAAAGTAAAACATTTCATTTCTTTGGTCTTTTGAGCTAGAAGCTTGTCTTGTTTTTTATTCTGATATGCCTGTTCTGCAGAGATCATATGATTTTCCTTTTCTATTTCTGCAGATTCTTTCTCTGTTCCATCGCTGCATTTTAGTAGCATAAAAAACTTGTCGCATTAATGGCAAGTATCCAACTGTTTAAATGACAGATTTAATTTATGAAACTTAAGATCTATAATATAGACACGACACAGGGTTTTGATGTGATTCCTTGTACAGGAAATATATTGCTTCTAGGGTCAAATGTGATGGTAGAAACTTTTTATTTGTAAAAACCAGGGAATACGAAAATGTTAACGAAGGAAAAGTAAAATATCATTTATGTCTGGTTTTTTAAACTGTTGTTGCCGACTGATTTATAGAATTTGTAACTAAAATAAAATTCGTACTGTGTGAATCATACTGTATCTGTGTATACACTGTTGACAATCACTTAGTTTCGAATTCCATGCAGAAATAACACAATGCTTTGTATTGCAATATAACAAACGAGAACATGCACACAATAACTCGAATAATCTCCCAATTAACGATTTACTTGCTATCATCAAACCGTGCACATGTCAACGACGAAACAGCGTTTAGCCGACGCAAACCAATTTCATAGGTTTGAACTCTGAATAGCGGCTTGGCAAATATTGGGTAGCTCCATTCCCAATGTTAGTCATCTTAAATTATTAAACTAGGTTAACGTCTTTCGATGGAGTTGTATTTGGTTACTCGTGGCATAGTTTATATTTGACAAGTCGTGAAAGTATATTAGGTTCATGTAAGGTCTGTTAAAGACAGAAAATCACTAAACACAGCGCTGGAGCAGTTTCAGTTTATTCAGAACATGTACATGTAATTTTGTCCTTTACTATTAGAAAATATGTTAGTATAAAGAATATTAAATTGATACAAAGATAAAAAATAAATTATCTAGCACTTTTATGAATGTCATAAACATTAAATCATATATTTACATAATACAAGACAAATGACAAATAGTTAATTTAATTGAAGAAGCTACATAGTGGGTGAGAGCGGAAAAGAGAATCTTCTCGCAATAAAATTGACAAAGTTGCTACTTTCAAAGGAGCATATGATACAAAATTTACAACCACATACTTCAATCAAAACACTTCTTTTACACACAGTATTTTGATGCAAACTACTGATACTATCAGGGAGATTAAATGGCACATCCCAGGATTTCTGATCTACTGTGCAAAACCTTCTGAAATCTGTTTGTCCAAATTTTATACAGGCACACCCAAATCAAGTAGCCTACCAAACTTCTTTAAACAAACGTAGGGTAAACTGTGCAAATACCGGTCAGTGGTAATGGCGGTCATCCCGATTGTGCGAAATTTATTCAATCTGGCAACCTCCTATAACTGCCAACGTGTCGCTACACTACTCTGTATTCAGATTGCTGACGAGCGTTGAGTTGCCGCAAACCATTTTCATAGAAAATATTATTAACCTGTTTTCAGTGTTTTCGATCTTATTTTTATGCTGAGTAATATAAGGTCTTAATTCATTTTTATTCACTTGTAGATCTTAAAATTGGTTACAATTGATTATAATGACGTTAGCTGCCTATTCCTTTTTTAAAGATTAATATTTTAATACATGTTTACGAGTAAAAAATTCTAAAGAAAAAAATTGCCAACAGGAGGCAATGCCGGTCAGTTGACCGGTATTACCCCCATGCTATAATTTATACTCTATACTATTATTCCTTAGGGATTAATCCATCCATTTTTCGACATTGCAAAAAAGAATAAAAAATAAAAAACTTCAAGGTGTCTCATTAGGTAGAAAATCAGTATTTTCTGCCGAACAAGAAGCTAAAATAGCCACACAAAAAAAATATTTAGCTTAATTTTTTATGGCGTAACCGCAACAGAACTGAGAAAATTAGCATTTGGGTTTACAAGATAATTTTTCTTGTAATAAAACACCTTTTTCTTGTAATTGGCATTACAAAAAAAAGGTGTTTGATTCTAGTTCTTTGGAATCGGATATTGATATATAATGTGATTAACAGTGACGATGCATACGAAGATAGATGCCTGGTTTACAGCGAGTTTGGCAAAAACAATGAATTGTGGTATATATTTACCGTTTGCTCACGATGGGCTTATTCAGAGTGCAGTGGATGGGATTCTGCAGAGAGTTATACCTGCAATGACTGTCAACTATTTTTACATTAAAACACATATTTTTGTTATTTTTTGTTTGTTTTGTAATAAAAAATATTTTTTTCACCATTCTTACTGATTTACTTGAATTATGACCCATTAAGCCATATTCGTTAATCGTTTTATAACAAAAAAATGTTAAATAGATATTGATTTTTATTTTAATAATAACAGAAACAAATTGACTGGCATTACCCACACTCATGACCGGTATTGTCCATGTATGGTGACAATACCGGTCAAAGATACTTTTTTATGTTTTGTCTCTGTCAAAGACAAAAATTTTATATTTTTGAAATTAAATATATCTTGCAATAAGTTAAAACCCCAAATTACGGATTGACGGCTTAAATTTGATTCACAGAGTTTTTACTTTTTTTTATATTAAATTTTCTTCTTAGGTGACCGCGATTTGCACACTTTACCCTAATATATATGACCTTGTATTTCAAAAAGTGCCTTTCGAGTACCCAATGCATCTCTGAAGCCAAATTGTGTATTTGCCATATGTTTTTCACACTTTTTATATATTCTTTTAAGTATAATATTTAAAAAAGTTTTTAGGAGATGGTTCATAAGGCTTATTATTCGATAATCTTTTTTCGGGCATCGGGTTTTTTAGAGATTGTTATAAAAAATGATCTTAGCCAATGTTGGGGTATTTTTCCACTTTGATATATATTGTTGAAGATCAAGGTAAGTCATTTTACTTCGTCTTTATCCATAATTTTCAAAAATTAGTAGACTGTCTGGTCCTGCGGCTTATCCGTCCTTAATGTTGTTTATAGCAGCTTCTACTTCTGCTTCAAGAATAAGTGATCCGGTGACATTCCTATCGTCTTCAAATGTTGTTGTCACATAGTTCATCCATATTGTTTTTGTTTCTTCAATATCAACTATTAGATTTCCTTGTGCGTCTGTTAAGTGTCCCGGCCTTTTTGATTTATAGATTTCTGCTGCTTCTTTGATCTATTTGTGGAGGTTGAAGGAATCGTGTTTACTATCCAATATCTCGATTTCTTCACACTGTTCGTCCAGATTTCTATTTTTAGCTTCTCTGGCAGCTATTTTTATCTCTGTGCCTCAGGTATTGGCCTAATATTTTCTTCCCAATGTTTTCTAAGTGGTTTAATTCTGTGTCAACATCATTAACTACTTCTGACTTAGATATGTTAAGTAGTCAGATATGTTGATATTTTGAGTGGACATAATCTAGATATTGTGTGATTCTCACAAGAGTGTTTTTGATTTTTGGCTAATCGATTATAATTACAAAATTACAAATTTGCTAAATTTCAAATTTCCAAAATTAAAGGATTCATGGTTTTTTGCTGACTTTATCGATAACATTTACGATATTTCTTTTTCTTTGTATCCTTTCTTGTCTAACTCTTTATTAATATCAACTTTTGTAATATTGTTGGAGGGCCAGCTTTGATCTCCATGGTATGTTGTGCAAAGTATCAAACCTATTGCTGAGTTGAATCTATTTTACCATTTATTGTAATTTTTGTTAATTTATTCTTCTTTCTTGTAATTATAATTTATTGGATGACGGTTTACCAGGTATGGTTTTTGTTCACCATCGGTTATTTCTTCTTCAATCCTCAAAAATATGTTATCCGTGGTTTGTGTGAATTAATGGATGAGTGAAGTTACAAAAATGATTAAATAAAGAGTGGCTATAATAGAGGAAGTCCAGGTTTGGCGCCAATATGAATTGAACGTTCCTGAAAAGAGAGAAACATTAAAAAAGAGAAGGTGAGACAAGATTAGGCAGGACTTTTATGTAAAAATGATAGATATTAGAACGATCATGGCCATAGATAAAACTTATATAGAATTACAATGGGTAAAGATGACCCTACTAAAAAGAAAAAGAAAATGATGCGTGTATTCACAAAGACCACAAATATAATATATTTTCTCAATTTTCATATAAAGTTTCTAGTTTTTATTTATTATTATAATAAATTTATTAAATCTCTTTTTAATTAAATAAGTTCACATAAAACTATCATAATTGATTTTCTTATGTCATTTTCCTGCCTTTAGAAAAGTTATCTTTACATTTTTAAAATCTCGTACAACCTGACTTTCTGTACAAATATTTATCCGGCTATTTTGCATAAGCTCCCAATATCGATTATGTCAGCACAGTGCGGGATTGCGTGGGTCTACATTATTTATTGTAATTTAACTTTTAATTATAACTTTTTGGTGGTTTTGTTTTTGCCGTTATTAATTTCTGTGAACTCTATAACGATTTACACTTTGCTTTATGTGGGAAATTGTTTGAAATTAATCTGACTATTGCCTATGGGTTTCAAACGTTTTTTCCAACACAATAGTGAAGAACATAATATATTTAGAAAGACATATAGATATAGTGATATAAGGTTGAATGCTCGAATCAATGAACTTTGATAATATAAAAGGCAAATATCGAGCACAGTTTAATTAATTTAATCTTGCCCAAGCACTTTCGATCCCTAGATTATCTTCAGGGGCATCTGAAATAAGCCAAGAAACGTTTTTTTTAACTAAAGAAATTAATTAACTTTGATAAAAACTCGAAGTTTTTGGTTGATAAAAGATTTTATGTGATTAACGTTTATAGACTCACTTCGTCAGTTGCGGCCTATCCGACAAGAATAAAATGTCACAAACCTAAAATGGTACATCACACTACACTACACAACCACAAACAAACACTTTAAAATATTTGAAAAATAGGCGAGCTACATTGTGTACAGAAGCCGGAGACAGAATGACTCACGGTCTAACGGAAATGTTGAGGTGACATACAGCTTGGATGGGCAGTCACAATCATAGATATGTGATCTGCACATTTTAAAATTCTATGAAACTAAGTATTGGCCAAAGATCTAACTGACATTATTATAGAAAATCATCTGATGAAATATAAAAGTACGAATGCAAGAAATAGACTAAACAATATATTAGACAGTGGGTAGTTGACTACAATAAAATGGTCTACCAAGCACTATCAATACTGTAAAGAAGAAATCTGACTATGTAATTAAAATCTAAAAATTAAAAAAACTAAAAAATTATGAAAGTACAAAACACCAGAAAACAATGCAATACAGGCACAGTTTTAGACATTGAAGGTTAGATTTTGACTGCAATACTTGGGTCATGTGTTGAGAAGCGAAAAATATGAATTACTTCAAGTTATACTGGAAGGAGACATACAAGGCAAAATATTAGTAGCAAAAGACCATAACTCATGGCTGAAAGACCCGAGGAGATAAGACCCGGCGCCATGAGAAGAAGATGGCCATTAAGCCGATTAAAGATGGGAAATCACCAGGACCTGATGAGGTGCATGGTGAAATTTTGAGGCTCTTGGAGGCACACCAAATCACAGCTCTTACGAAGCCATTCAACAATATCTACGAGATTGTTGACTAGCCAACGCTTGAGAAGCTAACGCTAGAAAATGTGAAGAACATAGATTAATTAGTTTAATGAGCAATGTACTTAAAGTACTCCTTACTTTACTCAACTATCATTGACTCCATATATACGTATATGGCGCGTATACACCATATTAGAAGAACACCTGTTCTTCTAATTTGGTGTATAAGTATAAGAAGTGAGGTTCAATTTAAATTCAGAGCAGGACTCGAAAAGAGGAAAGTACTTTTTGGTTTGCAAGTTCTAATACAGAGAGCCAGGGATGTTAACTGAAATATGTATTCATGTTTCATTGATTTCAAAAAGGCATTTGAAAAAGTTCCACATCATCGATATCCTAAAAACATCAGAACTCGATGATAAGGATGTAAGACTAATATTAAATTTATATCTCTAGCAAAAAGTAACAGTACGACTAGAAAATGAACAGTCCGAGAACAGTTGCAAAAGGAGTTTAACATGGTTGCATATTGTCACCGGCATTATTTAACACATACTCTAAAAATATCTTTAAAGAGGCCTTGGAGAAAGCTGAAGATGGTATTGATGTAAATGGCTAACTTATAAACAATACTAGATATGCAGACGATACAGTGTTACTGGCAGATAGTACGCAGGGGTTCCAAAGTATGATGGATAACGTTGTAGAAACATGTAACAAATACTGCATTTGGGCTGCAATATTAAGGATACGTGGTATCACAGCTACGAAATAAAAACTCGTATTGAACAAGCCAGAAGATCTTTCAACAGCTGTAGGAAGATGCTTTGCAACTTATCTTAAAGTATCAATATACGCATAAGGATTCTTCGATATTAAGTCCCTAGTATCCTCCATAAAGAACAAAGCTAGAGTCTTAGAGAAGATTGGAGGCATTTAAAATGCGGTGATATCGACGCATTTTGAGGGTCCCATATATACACCCATAAAACAGGAATACAAACAGCCATTTCAAAGAAGATCAAGAATCAAGGTTCCGAACTAATGCCAGAGATAAAGCTAGATGAGATTCGACAAGCATTAAGAAAAATGAAAAATAACAAAGCCCCAGGAGAGAATGGAATCGTAATAGAAGCTATCGTAAATGGAGGAGATATGCTATTAAATAAATTAAGGAAAACTATTCAATCTATGTTTGCAGCAAAGAGAGGTGCCAAAGAGTGGAACAATGCTACAACCATCCTTTTTCATAAAAAAGGAGATAGATCGGACCTAGAAAATTATAGACCTATTAGCCTGTTGAACCACATATACAAGCTCTATGCACTAGGGTAGTGACATCAAGATTGGAGAAAAAATTAGATTTCTACCAACCGAGAGAGCAGGCAGGATTCCGCTCAAATTATGGTACCAATGATCACCTCCACACAGTAAAGACACTTATTGAAAAATCTATAGAATATAACAAACCTCTTGTTCTCACTTTCATAGATTTTCATAAAGCGTTCGACACGATCGAATTAGACAGCCTTATAGAAGCAATGAATGACAGCAGGATTGACCATAGGTATAGTGAGCTTATTTATAATATTTATAAAAATGCCACTATGACTGTTAAAATGACAATAAAACCCGACCAATAAAAATAAATCGTGGAATAAGGCAAGGAGATACATTGTCGCCGAAATTATTCATAACGGCATTAGAATATGCCTTTAAGATGATCAATTGGGACCACAGAGGAATAACGATAGACGGCGAAAAGCTTAACCATCTCCGTTTCGCAGATGACATTGTCCTTATCACAGATAATTTAGGAGAAGCTACAGATATGTTAAACGAATTGGATTTTGCATGTTCGAAGGTGGGCCTGAGAATGAACTTGACCAAAACTAAGTTTATGACAAATTTGGTCCCAATAACCATTTGACTATTAAAGACAAAGTGGTAGAACTGGTGGAGAAATATACGTATTTGGGTCATGAAATAAGAATCAGCAGGGATAACCAAACATGTGAGATCCAAAGACGAATAACTTTAACATGGGCAGCCTTTGGAAAACTGCGAGACACACTTAGGGCCAACATACCAATCAGCCTCAAAAGAAAAGTGTTTGACCAATGTATTACCGGTCATGACCTATGGGGCGGAAACTATGACTTTAACCAAGACCACGGCTTCGAAACTAAGAGTGGCACAGAGACGAATGGAACGGTCTATGCTGGAGTGACGTTGAGGACCGAATAAGAAACGAAGATCTGCGAAGAAGGACGAGTATTACTGATGTTGTGGAACGCATAGCGGAACTAAAATGGAACTGGGCAGGTCATGTAGCGAGAATGCACGATTCACGATGGACGAGCAAAATTACAAATTGGAGGCCAAGAGCAGACAAACGCAGTAGGGAAAGACCACCTACACGTTGGCAGACGACATCTATCAATATCTATTTAATAAAACTTTTTTAGTAAAACTTACGTTAATATTTCTTCCTGGATCATTCTCTATAAGCTGTCTAGCCAAATCCTTACATGACTTTCTAGCTGCTGGTGGTACTTTGGAGTCGTCTTCCCAGTATCTTGATGGGGAATGACCGTAAAGTGCAGCAGGTGTGGCGTGTGTTATTCTTGTATTTGTAACTATCCCTGTCGACTTTCCTGAAAAATAAAAAAACAACGTTAATTAGTCAAAATTTCGGTGACAAAACTGTCTTCTATCAAAATTAATTTATACACTTTTTTTACAATGAACAAAGCACAATGAATGCCGTTGTGTTAGATGCGCAAAGTAAGTGGATGTGATATCTGGACGTCACGATAATTATAAAGACATACTCTGTTTGTAAAAGGAACAGTATACTGAGGCAATACATATAACTAATGACCGCGACCAGTGGAGAAATATTATCAATCAACTGTCCGAGCTGCTGAAGCCCAATTATGAACCACAACACATCTACTAAGATGTTAATGACTGTGATGATGATGTATTAATGAGAAACATATATAGAAGACTTAAGCATATTAATTTTGGGACCCCAAAAAAGTTAAAAAAAAGTTGCCAATATTTGCCCCCAAAAATGTTTTAATTAAAAAATGTAGCTAAGATAATTTTTAACAATAATGTTTATTAGCACTTTTTGTGAAGAATGAATCGTTCTCTTAGAAACAACGCTTGAAGCGACGGTCTATTTTGAACGTCAGTTAGGCGCGCGAAATCAATGTTCAATAAAATTCGAATCAGCTCGATATTTTCGATGATGCTTGTGTTATTACAATACACATTATTTTTCCCTATCCTATTATGACATTCTCTTAATCAACTAAGTACATGAAGGTATTGAAGATAAATAGATTAACACAAATGTCAAGCACTGATACAGCCGGTGAACATTTTGACGTTAGAACGAAGGAAATGATTATAAATGTATTTAAAACGAAAATGCAGGAAAACCCTACAATCTAGAAAAGTGCTATTTCTATTAGAGTAGCAGATAAACAGATATACTGTTTCTCCATTATTTATTTTAGAGAGCGAATTTTCACTTTATTTAACAAATATTGTTACTTTTTATTCATGGTAGGTGTATGTTAGCTGTAGTGGGTACAAGAATAATCCATCAATTCATTTTTCGAAATGAAATACCCACAATAGACAAAGTTTTGAAGGTTGTTAATAAAGATCCAGTTTTGCCTAACCTCCAAAGAACTACGTTTTTTTAAATTATTGAAAGAAATAAATTTTTAAGTTTCAACGTCGGCAGCAAAACAGCATTTTTATGGACAGGGACGAAATTGTCTTGTGGAGACGAGAATTTCTGAAAAAAATTAAGTCCCACAGAAATGAAAACCGCAAAATTTACTACGTAGACGAAACTTGGCTAAACGCTGGTTACACCAAATCTAAAGTATGGGTCGACAATTTAGTAACGTCTTGTAACCAAGCGTTTTTAGATGGACTTTCTACGGTTTAAAAAATCCTGCAGGTAGATAAATGTTTATATGCTTTTTGACTTCAAATAAATTTTAAATAATAAAATTTGTAGGAAAAGGAAAAAGACTAATTAATCTGTCACATTGGCAGTAAAGATCGGTTTGTTCCAGAAGGGCTGTGGGTGTTTGAATAAAAAAAAGTGGGGACTAGCGTAAAGAGATGGACGGGACATCTTTCCAAAATTGGTTCAAAAGAAAACAACTACATTATCGTATTGGCCAACGCATCTTATCGTTTCAGAAAATTGGAAAGAATTCCAAAATACTGTTTCTAGAAAAGCTGACATCCAAGCGAGGCTGAAATAAAAAAAAATATGCCTGCTATCGTTAAGGAACATAAGGGACAATATAATAAATATATGGTAACCCCATACCATTTTGAGCTCAATCCGATTGAGCTGATCTTTGCAGAAGTTCAAAATGTAGCCAAATGTATGTAGCAGCCAAAAACACTACTTTTAAATTTGCAGACATGAAAAATAATTTTAATTATTCAATAAATGATTAGTCGAACTACGTGGCAGAAATGTGTGTAACACGTTTAACAAAAAGTCGAGTCCAAAATGTGGAAGTTGGACAATATAATGGAGAACCATATTGACCCCATAATAATAAATTCAGACGAAGACAGTTAACTCCTCAGACTCTGAGTAATTTAAATAGTATGTTTTTATGCTTTGATAAACTTATGATAATGCTACTTTATTAAAAATTTTCACTTAGTTATGTATTTTTCAGTTAATGAAGATTTTATTTTAGTTCACAATGATTAAATTTCAAGATATTCTTACACTAATAGTTTCAAAAGTAAATATTTAAAAAAAATCATATGATACACGTCAGTACAAACCTGTTTGGCTTTTATGTGCGTTTGTTAACAGTTGGGAATTTGTAAAAATGAATGTAGTTTAGGCACGTGCCTAGGTTGCCAGGGCCTTAGTCCACCCCCAAACCAATGTCTTTGGAATACAGTAGTAATATCAGTATAATAAAAAAAACAGAAAAAATATAGAGAAATTATTTAAGAAAATTTTATAAAGTCCTTTGCAGTAAAAACTTTTTTTAATAGATCTTTTACTTAAAGTAATAAGGGAAGGGAAAGGAACATGCAATGTGTGGTAAATCTATAAAGTAAAGTAAGCTTTCTTTTATTGACTTTATTCCGCTGATCGAACTGGTTGCGGTAACATTTTTCATATGTCACAAAAATTTGGTTAATAAAATACAAACGGCAACATGAAAGAAATATCTAGGTGGTTTAAATTTCCGCCTGTATTTTATTTGTACTTCGTATCCAATTCGCAAACTATTGGAGAAGCATTCGGTCGAAAACGGTGGCGCTCTCTCTCTCTCTCTATATTTATGCGACGTGTTTCCTAGCAAGTTGTTCAAGATTAAAGATATTGTAGGATAAAAGAGACTGCAGATATATCGACGAGTGTGCTCGACGGATCCTTACGGAATACATTGTTGTGTAGGGGACAATCGTAAAAGTTTCAACTATTCGACGAAATTGTGTCACTTACTCCGTAAATCATTTTAGCAAAATGAACCGTCCTGGGAAGTATTCGTCTGGATTCGTTCAAAAAATATCGAGCGTGTACGATTTATCTTTTATGGGTTTTATATGAGGTGACAAAGACTTTTGATTTAGATGTTTTTCTTGATTCTTCTATTTCTTGTACTGTGTTACCGGAACAGAGATGATAAATTGGATGGTTGCATACAATTCGTTTAAAATATATGTGGGGAAATTGTCGACGTTTACATATAAAACCACCATTTACAATATCCTAAAATAGTATTACTAATTACGGTATTTATTTTAAAACGCATCGGAAGATAACATTTAAATACAATTAATACAGGATGTCCACGATTGCTTTTTACAAAAGAAAATTACAACTTTTTTATTTTTGAAGTGTTATACTTCTATACGCACGGTCGGCGTTGGAAATTTGCATGAGAGTGAATCTTTAAAACCATAACATATGTAAGATAATGAGTAAGAGAGAGACAGACGATATATTTTCTCTCTCTTCCTCTCTCTAAAATAAAAAATGTTCGTTTTGTATATATATATTAATATTATATGTATTTAAATATTATACATATAATATAATATTTATTAATATTAATATTTATGTGATATGTTTTGTAGTATTTATTAAACGTTTATAATTATTTTAGGCTTTTGTATTTCAAAATAATCACTGTTTGACCGAGAACTGAGACTGAGAACTTGAAATTTTGAAATCCGTTATTGTCATGTCTAATTGACAAATCCTTTACGTGTTTGGTTCATACGCTGGGATTCGAATCCCAATATGAATTTCCTTTTTATTTTTGAAATATTTAAAAACCTTATGTTAATCTTATAAATATATGTATATATACCAAAAATGCTAAATTTTAAAATAAAATGAAAATTTACAACATAATCCGAGTTGTTGGTTTTTTATTTTTATCTTCGTAAAGTAAGTTATGTATTTGGCTGTTTTAAATACTTATGAATATTGTATTTTAATTTATATTGTATTATTATATTGAATTATGTTGCAGTTTATTTATTGTTTTGTAATTTTTATATTAATAACATAATAAACAATAAATTTTACTGCAGAGTATGTGTAAATTTTTTTTTAATTTAACTCCTTTTATACATATATGAGAATAAAAATATATATTTTCATTAAAATATTAATACAATCCTTCATTTACTATACTCCTATTACAAGTCAAATGATTGTATACAGCAAACAATGCACCATATACCTATATAACTAATTCTTTTTCTCTTTCAGCCCTCTTTTATCTAAGCATTACATACGTAATGATTGTGCAGATTGACTCCCATATAAATTTGTAACGGCAAACGCTTTTATAGAAGCATAACTTCTACCGGTAGTCCCATTGGACTGCCACACCCGTTTTTTTGTTAAGATATGTTGCGTGGAAACGAGAAGCAAAGACATTGTTTCTGAAGGGATTTTCCCTATTTGTTGAAAAGTTTGCAGCATATGCTAGGGTAAGATATTGTCTGTTTAATTTCAGAGGCATTTCTCCTACTAAACATAGCTACAAGTTATTACAATAACTACAAGTTATTTGTAGCAGTGGACAAAAAGCTCCTAAGGCTATTCCTAAAGCAGCTTTTTGGATTGTGGTTTGCAACTCTTTTAAAAGTTATTTACTGGTAGACTCAGACACTATTGAACCGTAATCGACTTAAGATCTCATATGGCTTTTATATACTATCAGGCAGTCGGTATAAAATCAGGCAACGCTCTTGAAAAATCTGCCCGGGGTGAGTGTATGGAAGGTATCCATAAGGGAAGTCTCGTGAGTCCGTACTTTTTTAAGTGTAACGTGACAGGCCAAAGTTATCTGGAAATGCTCGAATATTTATTTGGGCAAATGAATAACTATGCAACACTCGTGAAAATCCGTCATTTACGTAGGGTGAAGCTTCGCCGCATTACGAGGCATGTGTGCGGAAGTATCCTAATGTTTATTTTGGAGAATGTATAGAGAAGCTACTAAATATGACACAGACACTTAAGATTGGATGTTTCCTTCACAAGAGCAATTAGAATAATGGAAACAAAAGAAAAACTACAAGCAATTTGCAATACATATGATTAATTTGTAAAAAATTGCGTTGGGTAATATTATTCACCTGTTGAAAATATCACTATCGATGAGAGGTTAGCTAAAAACCAAAAATATTGTCTCTTAAGAGTTTTCGGATTTGAACAGTCACATATACCCTGGAATGCTGGATAGATGGTTTTAGGGTTGTTTTAGGCATGGTTAGACCTTTTATGGATCAGGTCATATAGGTACTACACATAAATTTTTTTAACTCGATTTCCTCAGCTAAAAAACTGCTAAGACGTCAACTTACAATTATGAAACTCTAAGGGCGAACAAAAAAGAGATTCCTGCTCCGAATTCTGAACACGATCAAAGTTACTCTATTTTTGAATTTTATAGTGATGCTACATTAGTGTCATAATATGTACATACAAAAACTATGAACATTACAAGTGCATCTGAATAATTTAGCCGCTTTTGAATTTTGGTGTTACAAAAGGATCCTATGAATATTATGGACTAAAAAAAATGTCTAATGTGGAAATACCACTTGGAGTGCATTTCTAATTAGCTCAGCTATTTATAGATTAAAAATTTTACGGTATATTTTTTTACACTTTACATTTATTAAAACGAATTGATGCATATAAGAGACAACATTTAAAAAATGTACTATTTGTACACTATAAAATTATATAAAAGAAGTAACAAC
This sequence comes from Diabrotica balteata, assembly GCA_918026665.1. Lineage (NCBI taxonomy): Eukaryota > Metazoa > Arthropoda > Insecta > Coleoptera > Chrysomelidae > Diabrotica > Diabrotica balteata. Next base: position 152,936,697 of record OU898281.1, on the reverse strand, counting down.
AAAAATTTAAAGCGAAATAAGTTCTATTCTTGAATAATCAAATCAAATATTAAAGGTGAAAGTATATTACGGCGGAAATATATTGAAATATTAAAGAATCGCCAATTTCCTTTGAAAGCGTCGGTGCGAGGAAGCCGTTTGAAGCAAAAAGAATTTCAAAT